>PITA01032111.1:0-14320 GCA_004023965.1 Spilogale gracilis
TATTATTTTTTAAAGATTTTATTTATTTGACAGAGAGAAACACAGCCAGAGAGGGAACACAAGCAGGGGGAGTGAGAGAGGGAGAAGCAGGCTTCCCGCAGAGCAGGGAGCCCGATGTGGGACTCGATCCCGGATCTCCGGGATCATGCCCTGAGCCGAAGGCAGTTGCTTAACCAACTGAGCCACCCAGGCGTCCCTCCTTTCTTTCTTTCTTTCTTTCTTTCTTTCTTTCTTTCTTTCTTTCTTTCTTTCTTTTTTTTAAAAGATTTTATTTATTTATTTGAGAGAGATAATGAGAGCAAGCGAACATGACAGGGCGAAGGTCAGAGGGAGAAGCAGTCTCCCGCTGAGCAGGAAGCCCAACTCCGGACTCGATCCCAGGTCCTCCAGGATCATGACCTGAGCTGAAGGTAGTCGCTCAGCCGACTGAGCCACCCAGACGACCAAGGCATTTATTTCTTGATGTCCATGTGTTTGTCACTTTCCCCAGGGCTGCCCACTAGCCTATGCTGTGCTTTGTGCCAATTAGAAAAAGATGACGGGCTCTGAGTGGAGCTGATGTAACACCTGTCCAGAAAGAACCTGTTTGGGCAGGAACATGTGGGCTACTGGAAGGTTTAAGATGTCTTACCTGGGCAGCTGCTACTGCATTCTGGCCAATCGTAGCCTTGTAGAAATGCAAGCCAAGGTAGCCAGGCCTTGCAGATCTTTTAAAAAGCCAGAAACCTGGGTTTCTGTTTTAGTTTTTCCAAAGATTTTATTTATTTGAGAGACACCATGAGCCAGGGAACGGGCAGGGAGGGAGGAAAAAGCCAGCTCCCTCTGAGACAGCCCTGTAAGGGAACCCAATGTGGGACTTGATCCTAGGACCCCAGGATCATGACCTGAGCCAAAGGCCAACTTAAGTGACTGAGCCACCCAGGTGCTCCTGAAACCCAGATTTTTATTTCAAAATCCTCAACTTCATTAGTTAGTAACTAATGAGAAAATCAAAGTATTTATTAAGTACTTCCTTTCCTAAGCATGTTATACATGTTAATTATTTGGTCTTTATAACAACCTGTAATGTAGTTACTATCATTAACTGCACATTAAGAGATAAAAAAAATAACAACAGAGGCACAGAGAATAAGTTGCCCAGAGTCTTATGGATGGTAAGTGGCAGAGCAGGATTTGAACTTAGGCATCTGGTCATAAAGACTACCTCTTAATCATCATGCTTTGCCACTATGACCTACATTTGGCCCATGCTTTGCAAGTTTTTGAGCTTTGTTAGAGCCAGTGCAATCCAACAGAGTCTTCAGCAATGATGGAATGTTCTGGTCTGCGTTGTCCAGTATGGTAGCCCAAGCCACATGTGTCTATTGAGTACCTGAAATGCAGCTGGTACAACTGAATTTTTGAATCTTATTAAATTTAGATAGTCTCATATGGGTGCCTACTATATTGGACAGTGTGACACTAGACTCTTCTCTCTCAAACCATCATTCTTGTTATTCCCTTAATCTTTAAATTTAATTTTTTGGGGCATCTGGGTGGCTAGTGGGTTGAACATCCAATCCTGGTTTTGGCTCAGGTCATGATCTCAGGGTCGTGGGATTGAGTCCCACATCAGATGCCATGTTCAGGGGGGAGTGGGTTTAAGTTTCTCTCCCTCTGCCCCCCCCAAGATAAATAAATAAATCTTTAAAAATTTTAATTTTTGGTGCTTTAATTTCTACTGCTTTGTCCTAGAGCACTTTATTGCTGTTTGTTCTTTCTTTCTTTCAGATTTATTTATTTATTTTAGGGAGAGAGAGAGAGAGAGAGAACTCAAGCAGGAGGAGGGGCAGAGGGAGACAGGGAGGGACAAACTGGGGGGAGGGTGAAAGAGAGAATCTCCAGTGACTCCCCGCTAAGTGGGGAGCCTACATGGGACTTGAGCCCATGAATTGGAGAACATGACCGGAGCCAAAATCAGGAGTCTGACACTTAACCAACTGAGCCACCCAGACATCCCTGCTCTGTTTGTTTTTTCAAGCACATTTTCTCTCTTTGTCTTTTTACACCAGCAGCTGCGGGGCTGGGTGGAGGGTAGGGCGATGTTTGATATTTATTCACTCATGGGGTCCAACAAGCTGTTGGGAAAGACTCGCCGCTGACATGGGAGCCATACTATACTCTCCCAGGGGCAGAAATGTGACTGTCCCGGCCTTTGTTTTCTGGATTGCATTTTCCTTTTATATATATTGATATGCATAAAAAAGATTGGGAAGATAGATACCAAAGTGTTTACGGTTATGTTTGGGTAGAAGAATTATATATCACCTTTATTTTCTTTCTTGTGCCTTTTACATTTTTCTACAATAAGCAAGTAGGCCTTTTGAAATCATATAAAATAGTGATAACATAATTCTCTGCAGAATTTGAGGTCAGCAAGGAAAGTGTCAGGAAGGGAGCTTTGTAAGGTGGGGAAGGGGGTGCAAGAGGGACTCATGGGGAGTGGTGGGGTGCGTGAAACTGAGGGGTTATCCGACAAGTTTGTGTGGAAAATTGGCCTGAGAGGGGTTTACAGAGTCCTTGGAGGGTCTGGAAAGACTCACAGGTTCAAACAAAACTGAGCACATGACGAAAAGAGCACCAACTCCAAGGAAAACAAGCGAAAGGGAAATGTTCTTGAGGTTGCCCTCGTGTGTATTTACCCTCATTGTTAGGAGGACATGAAGTATGGCTTTAACCAAAATTAAGAGGAAAAAAACATTGAGGGGCACCTGGGTGGCTCAGTTGGTTGAGCGACTGCCTTCGGCACAGGTCATGATCCCAGAGACCCGGGATCGACTCCCACATCAGGCTCCCTGCTCGGCGGGAAGCCTGCTTCTCCCTCTCTCACTCCCCCTGCTTGTGTTCCCTCTCTGGCTGTGTTTCTCTCTGTCAAATAAATAAAATCTTTAAGAAAAAAAAAACAACATTGAGAAGAGAGGAAGAGTTGAAGTAAGAATTAAATCCTTCAAGTCCTTAAGGGAAAGCCCATCCTGCAAATGAAATTTTTCAGAAATGCCATATAAGCTTGTTACTAGAGATAGGTAAGTCCGAAGAGAGCCCCCATGAGGAGCTAAGAGTGGTTGGCTCTGAGGAACTGGACTTGAGGTGGGAGTGGGACAGCAGAGGGCCTCTGTTTCCCCTTTAAGTCTTTTTCTTCTATTTGACCGTTTAGCTTTCCAGCTCTCTGGACTTATGTTATGAAAGATAAAATCATTAATGGAATTTTTCAAAATTGCTTTCCATGGCCAGAAAACAGGTCTGATACTATGTTGACTTTTTCTTCTCCCGGGGATGTCAACTATCGGGATCCCTACTTCCTGTTCTAGTCCTGGTTGAGCCACATTTTTGTCAGGGATGGTGGCCCAGGATGGGACACCTCGCCCAGGCAGGCTCAATGACTAAAAGGGTGGGAAAGGGCTTCTCAGCACACATCCCCTCCGTCCTGACAGGATGATGTCTCGTCATCTTGCTCGGTGGCCACATTGCAGATGACGTTTCGACAAGAAAATTGAATTGCTAGGGCTTCCGTAGCAGCGGGACAGTCACCCCTGGGAGGAACCCTAAGGCCAGAGGACAGTGCCAGGAAAAGAGAGGAGAGAAGGAGCCCTGGCATAGTTGTTTGTATGCTTCCCATTTTGAAAAATATGTACATGTATTACAAGACAGAGAATATCTTACCAAGTTCAAGGGTAAAATACAAAGCTTTTGTGACATTGTACTTGCTGTTTTCCATCTTACTCTCAGGTTTCCAGGAATATTTGTCCCTTTCTCCTGCTGATAGTGGTATTTTGGCATAACATAATGATTATAAATAAACCTCTCAAGCCAAATAGCCCAGAGTCAAACTCTCACTGTGACATTTCTTATCTGTGTCATCTTGGGCAAGTTCTATAACTTGGTTGAGTCTCAGTTTCCTAATCTATAAAACAAGAAAAATGATTGTATCTAACTCATAGAGTTATATGTTAAATGCTTATAAAATGCTTAGCACATACCAAGTATTCACTGAGAGTTTTTGTTATTGGAAATAGTAGTAGTATCAGATGGAAATGTTTCAGACCGTTAGCTTTTTTTTCAGTCTTAAAATGTATGGTACTAAAGTACCACCTGCTGATTGTAAAACATTCAAACAATATGGAAGTAAATATAGGAAATGAGAGTTCCTTCTCCTATTAAATTCCAGTGACTAGGCCAAGATAAACGCAGTTTACTATGCAGTAGACGTCCTTTCTTCTAAAGATTTTTTACAAATTTGAATCATTCATTGAACACTGACCATGTACTTTGTATCATTGTTACATTTTCTTTTCTTTTCTTTTTTTTTTTAAAGATTTTTATTTATTTATGTGACAGAGAGAGACACAGCTAGAGAGGGAACACAGCAGGGGGAGTGAAAGAGGGAGAAGCAGGCTTCCTGCCAAGCAGGAAGCCCGATGTGGGGCTCGATCCAGGGACTCCAGGATAGTGACCTGAGCCAAAGGTAGATGCTTAATGGCTAAGCCACCTAGGCGCCCCCATTGTTACATTTTCAGTGCCATTCCTCTGTTGTCTTTTAGGGCATTTTGGCTTGTGATGCTGATCATAGCCTTCTTCCAGAAACATGTGATAGGTGGCATTGCCGAGAATCAGCGAAAAAGATTGTGTCTAAACCCAAAGCAAGTAGGCAATGTGTCCACAATCTCCATCTAGGAAAGTCACTTTGACAAAAGATCTTTCAGGAAGAATGTAATCTGATGAGATTTTGAGAGATCGGGGAGCCTCAACAAAAAAGTGTCTTAACATATTTCTTTTGTTCTGCTTGACTTCCGACCTCCATCTTGATTTTGTGATACCATATTTAATGTGTGAAAGGAAGTTGATTGGAGATTGAAGGCTGATAGAAGTGGCTAGATCTTTGACTTCATTTCCCAGCATTCCCTTCTTCTTCTCCCTCCTTTCTACCCACTGAGAAGGCAAAACAGAGAGGGTCTCCAGACTCCTCAGCAGTCACTTCCTTCAGGCAACTCTTCTGGTGTTCCTCACTCAGTATGAATCACGTGCCCTCCCACCAGCTTGCACTGTATTCTCTAATATTGTGGTGGCTCTGATTTCATTGCTCTATGCTCTTAGCTTAGCTGTATCTGTGTTCTTCACTAACTTAGATCTTCTTGAGGACAAAAAGTATGCTGTTTTCTCACTAAACCTAGGGTCTAGTTCATGGCACATGACATTTACTAAATAAAAATATATTAACTAGGTCGTGGGAGTGGTCATTTGTTTACAAAGATGGCTTTGATAATTTTTTCCATCCTCCCTGCAAGTCCCTTTGCAACATGACTTTGCACTTCCCATCAAAGGGTGGGCATTGGGGGGCCTGGGTGGCTCAGTCGTTGGACATCTGCCTTCCACGCGGGTCATGATTCTGGAGTCCCTGGATCGAGTCCCGCATCGGGTTCCCTGCTCAGCGGGAGGCCTGCTTCTCCCTCTCCCACTCCCCCTGCTTGTGTTCCCTCTCTGGCTGTGTTTCTCTCTGTCAAATAAATAAAATCTTAAAAAAAAAAAAAAGATGGGAATTATTCCTTCACTCCCTGAAGCTGAGTTTCCCTTGGTGGAACTTGAGCAAATGTGATTCAAGCAGAAGCTTGAGAGGTGCTTGCACAAAAGGGCTGGTCCATTTTTGGCTGTGGATGTACCCCTGAAACAGAGATACGAACAAACCCGGGCTATAGGTGCCTGCGTGGCTCAGTCGTTACCTTTAACTCAGGTCATGATCCCAGAGTCCCAGGATCAAGCCCCGCATCCGGCTCCCTGCTCAGCAGGAAGCCTGCTTCTCCCTGTCTCACTCCCCCTGCTGTGTTCCCTCTCTGGCTGTGTTTCTCACTGTCAAATAAATAAATAAAATCTTAAAAACAAGCACACAACAACAACAAAAAACCTGGGTTAGTTCCATAGAGAGGCCCTATGTGGGGGAACTGAAGATGCCCAGTGGACAGCCTGGCAACATACAACTGACCAACTGCCAGGCATGTGAATGAGGCCACCTTAGACCATCCAGCCCCATTTAACACCCCAGATGATTATAGACAGATGAATGAGTCCAGATAAGACCAGCAGAAGAACCACCCAGATGTCACCAGCCCAAAATGTTGACCCATGGAATCATGAACAAGCCAGTTAGCTTTAGGGGTGGTTTATAATGCAGCGATGGATAGTTGACATGCAAGTGATTTTATATAGTTCCTTTGCACAGTTTCTTTTCCTACTCTACTTTTAATGGCTATCTCTTGGTTTTGCTGTCCAGACTTTTCCCTTTCTTCTTATAAGCAAGTGGATGTTTTCAGGAGGAAAAATTCTTAGAAATGAAAATTCTGAATCAAAGAGTAGTAGACATTCTGATTTTCTTTCTTGCTTAAAAGTTTGACAGGCTTGATGGTGGTCATATTTTCACACACACATGTCAAAACTTAAAAAAACTGTATACTTTAAATATGGGCATCTTAATGAGTGCCATTACATCTTGATAAAACAGAAATAAATATAGACTTGGATTTTACCAATTTGGGGCACTGGTGTTCCAGAACTGGCTTGTCCAGTTTGTGGGCTATAATGTAATAATTATTAATTATTAATTGTAGATTAAATACATAATGGCGCACTGTTAAACATCTGTCTTCCCAACTCCCTGTTCAGTAATGTCATGCTGGATGCCTAGCATTGGCTCTGATGGGAGTATTTACACCATAGATATTGGAAAACACTACAAAGGTCTTTTTCTCTCCCAGAGAACCAACTGGAAAGCATTTGCCAGCACTGGGCTATTTAAGAGTAACCACAAGGTAAATAAAAAAAATGTATCTTTTATTTTTATTTTATTATTTTTTTAAAAGATTTTATTTATTTATTTGACAAAGAGAAACACAGCTAGAGAGGGAACACAAGCAGGGAGAGTGAGAGAGGGAGAAGGCTTCCCACTGAGCAGGGAGCTTGATGTGGGGCTCAATCCTGGGACTCCGGGATCATGACCTGAGCCAAAGGCAGATGCTTAATGACTGAGCCACCCAGGCACATACCCCCATTTTTTTTCTTTAAGATTTTACTTATTAACTTGAGAGAGAAAGAGCCCAAGCAGAGGGAGGAGAGAGCACAACTAGGCAGAGCAGCAGGCAGAGGGAGAGGGAGAAGCAGCTTCTCCAATGAGCAGGGAGCCCAATGTGTGACTCCATCCCAGGACCCTGGGATCATGACCTGAGCCAAAGGTAGCCGCTTAACCTACTGAGTGACCCAGGGGCTCCAAGGTGTATCTTTTAAATCAACAATAGAGAATTTAGTCTACCCAACATAAGGCACTAAAGAAGAAGCAAAAAAGAAATACAATAAGAAGAAAATATAAATTAAGAGGCAGAAATAATTATAATAAATATAAATATATTGGACTTAGCTATCAAAAGAGACTCTAGCTCTGTTGAAAAACAAATCAAGCAAATGTTATCCACAAAGGGCTTTTTATGAAAAATGAAAACAATACTGTAAACCTGAAAATAGAGGATTAAAAAAAGTTAACTATAGGGGCGCCTGGGTGGCTCAGTTGGTTGAACAACTGCCTTCGGCTCAGGTCATGATCCTGGAGACCCAGGATCGAGTCCCACATCAGGCTCCCTGCCCAGCGGGAAGCCTGCTTCTCCCTCTCTCACTCCCCCTGTTTGTGTTCCCTCTCTAGCTGTGTTTCTCTCTGTCAAATAAATAAAAAATCTTTTAAAAAAAAGTTAACTATAGAAATATGAACCAAAGGGAAGCCATGATAACAATTTTAACATTAAAATAGATGAAACAGAGTTCAAGGGGAAAAATGATCATAAGAGGCAAAGAAGAACAGGAAGGAATAACAGATCCAAAAGTATAATAACCACTAACATACATGTGTCTAATTATATAGCCTCAAATTCTATAAAGTAATAACTGGCAGAACTACAACCACAAATAGATACATCACCACTTAGAAACTTGTAACTCAACTGACAAGAATAAGCAAAGATACAAATGATTTGGATAACATAATTAATCAACTCAAGCTAGTACAAGAGTGTAAATGAATACATAAGTGTGGTAAAATATGCATTAAACGTACATGTCTCTTCCCAAAATAACCCCCCCAAAGTATATATTATTGTGTTAAAAGATTTTATTTATTTATTTATTTATTTATTTATTTATTTATTTAGAGAGTGGGGGAGGAACGGCAGAAGGGAGAAAGAGAGAGAGAATCTCAAGCAGATTCTGCTGCATGCAGAGTCCAACTTTGGGTTCAATTTCACACTCCCACAATCACGACCTAAGCTAAAATCAAGAGTCAGAGACTCAACCAACTGAGTCACCCAGTATATATGTTTTTTTTTTTTTAAGATTTGATTTATTTGAGAGAGAGAGAATGAGAGAGAGAGAACATGAGAGAGGGGAGGGTCAGAGGCAGAAGCAGACTCCCTGCTCAGTAGGGAGCCTGATGCGGGACTCGATCCCAGGACTCCAGGACCATGACCTGAGCCGAAGGCAGTTGCTTAACCAACTGAGCCACCCAGGCGCCCACGTATGTATGGTTTTTAAGCACATTAGGAATATTGAATACATTAATCATGTGTCATGCCTTTAAGAAAATCTCAATATTACATATACTATGCTTTCTGGCCAGAATGTGATAAAAAGAAAATCAGTAAAAAATAACATAAAAGGTGCTCATGTCTGAAAACTAAAATTTATACTACTAAATACCTCTTGGGTCAAAGGGTAATTATAAAGCATATTTATGAAATACTTCGATTGGAATGAAAAAAACATTTACATCAAAATATACAGGACAAGATACCTGTGTGGCTTAGTCACTTAACTGTCTGCCTTCAGCCCAAGTCATGATCCCACTGGGATCGAGTTCTGCATTGGATTCCCTGCTCATCAGGGAGTCTGTTTCTCCCTCTCTCTATGCCTCTCCACCCTGTTTGTGCTCTGTCTTTCATGTTCTCTCTCTCTCTCTCAAATAAATAAATAAATTCTTTAAAAAAATATACAGGACATAATTAAATAGAGGAAAATATGTAGCTGTTTAGTTTTATGTATATTTATTAGAAAGTAAATAAGCTAATCACTAAAACAGTTGTTAGAAAAAAGTAACAGTAGACTCAAAGTAACAAGAAAGAAGGAATGAAAAAGATAATAAATTAATAAAATGGATTACCATGAGAAAGAAAGATAATAAAAACAAGTGATGGCTTTTAAAAATATATGAACCTCTGCTGAGACTACTCAAGAAAGAGATAATGCAGATAAAATAAAAATAAAAATATAAAAGGGAAAATAGAACAGCCACAGTAAAGATTTTACAAATAATAAAAGAATACTACAAATAAATGTATGCTAATAAATTCTATAACTAGATAAAAGTGAGTAAATTTCTGGGAAAGGGGTGCCTGCATGGCTCAGTTGTTAAGTGTCTACCTTCTGCTCAGTAAACTCACATCTTGCTCCCTGCTCAGTGGGAAGCCTGTTTCTTCCTCTGCCTGTGTCTCTGTCAAATAAGTCAATAAAATCTTTAAAAAAAAATTTGGGGGGGAACATCTAAAATGACAAAGCAGGTACAAGAAAAGATAGAAAACTTATGTAGAGTAAACATCAGTAGTAGTAAAGGGCTTCTTCCCACCAAAGCAATCCAGATTCCAATAATTTTGTCGGTGAGTTCTATCAAATATTAAAACAATAGATATGAGAAATAAATAAATAAATAAATAAATAAATAAATAAATAAATAAAATAGGATAAAATAATAGAAACAAGTTATTCCAGGAATTAGAAAACAGACTGAAACCTTCTTACCTCATTTTAGAGTTTAATAAAACTGTGTGTATATGTGTGTGTGTTTTATTTTTAAAATTTTTTTAAAGATTTTATTTATTTATTTGACAGAGAAACACAGCGAGAGAGGGAACACAAGCACCGGGAGTGAGAGAGGGAGAAGCAGGCTTCCCGCCAAGCAGGTAGCCTGATGTGGGGCTCGATCCCGGGTCTCCGGGATCATGACCTGAGCCGAAGGCAGTCGCTTAACCAACTGAGCCACCCAGACACCCCTGTGTGTGTATTTTAAAGCAAGCTCTACACCCAGTGTGGGGCTCAATCTCATGACACTGAGATCAAGAGTCACATGTTCTGCAGACTGAGCCAGCTAGGCACCCATGCTATGTTTCTAGCCCAGATGATGACAATAAAACAAAAACAGAAACAAACAAACAAAAAACCCTAATCTAAGATGTGAAACTCTTAGATAAAATATTAAGTAACCAAATCCAATTATATATAAAATTATTAGCACATCATGATCGAATAGGAATGTAAGTAAAGATGATTTGATATCAGAAAATCTAGCAAGTTAATTCATTAACAAACTAAAGAAAATAAAAAATGGGATTACCTAAATAAATGTAGAAAACAATTTGATACACTTCAGTATCTATTTATCACAAGAATTCCCAGATAATTTAGAATGGAACTTCCATAAAATTGATTACCATCATACATCTATTATGTATAAATATACATATTTAACAGAGAAACTTTAGATACATTCCCTTTAAGATCAGGAATGAAACAAGGATACCTACCAATGTTATTGTTTTTCAATATTTATGAAATAAACAAAACAGGGCAAATTTAGGGGCGCCTGGGTGGCTAAGTTGTTAGGCGTCTGCCTTCGGCTCAGATTATGATCCCAGAGTCCCAGGATAGAGCCCCATATTGGGCTCCCTGCTTGGCAGGAAACCTGCTTCTCCCTCTCTTACTCCCCCTACTTGTGTTCCCACTCTAGCTGTGTTTCTCTCTGTCAAATAAATAAATAAAATCTTCAAAAGAAAAAAAAAGATTCCCTCTCTCCTTCTCCCTCTGCTCCTCCCCTACTCTCTCTCTCTTTAAAAAAAAAAAAAAAAAAAAAAAAAGGGATTTGAAGATGTGGTAGACAGAATAATAGCTCCCAAAGATGTCCATGCCCTAATCCATAGAATTTGTGAATGTTACCTTTCTTTTTTATATATATTTTTAAATATTTATTTATTTGAGAGAGAGAGCAAGCAAGAGAGAGAGAGAGAGAGAGCTGGGGGAGGGGCAGAGGGAGAAGCAGGCTCCCCGCCAAGCAAGGAGCCCGATGTGGGACTTGATCTCAGAACCCTGGGACCACAACCTGAGCCGAAGGCAGACACTTAACCCACTGAGCCACCCAGGCGCCCATGAATGTTACCTTTTATGTCAAAAGTGACTTTGCAGATGTGATTACCGGAGGATTTTGAGATGAAATTATCCTGGATTATTTTGTAATTACAAGAGTACTTATAAGTCAAAAAAAGGAGGGTCAGAGTTATGGTATGTGAGAAAGGCTTATTGATTTTGGAGATGAAAGGGACCACCAGCCAAGGAATGCAGGTAGCCTGTAGAAGGTGGAAAAGGCAAGAAAATGGAATCTGTCTTCAAGACTCTAGGAAAGAATGTAGGTTTGCCAGCACTTTGATTTTAGCCCAGTGAGAATGATTTTGAATTTCTTTTTTTTTAAGATTTTTTATTTATTTGACAGAGAGAGACAGCAAGAGATGGAACACAAGAAGGAGGAGTGGGAGAGGGAGGCCTCCCACTGAGCAAGGATCCCGATGTGGAGCTCGATCCCAGTACTCTGGACCATGACCTGAGCTGAAGATAGATGTTTAATGACTGAGCCGCCCAGATGCCCCATGGATTTTTGACCAGTTGTAATAAGGCAATAAGTTTGTATTGCTCTAAACACTAAATCTGTGGGACTTTGTTACAGCACCAATAGGAAATTAATACAGAAGGGAATAGATCAAAGTATCATTATTCATTGTTGGTATAAGTATCTACAGGTAAACCCCACAAATTTTGCAAGCTCTTAGAGACAAATAGAATTTGGCTATTAATAGGGCCAGATAGAAGATCAACATATGGAACTCAGTAATAATAGAGAGATGTAAAGGTAAACAAAATGTGTTGTACACAGAGAATGGGGTATTATGTAACCTTGAAAAAGAGGGAAATTCTGACAAATGTTACAACATGAATGAACCTTGAAAACATAATGCAAAGTGAAATAAGCCAGACACAAAAAGACAAATATTGTATGATTCCACTTATATTAAGTGCCTAGAATAGGCAAATTCACAAAAACAGAAAATAGAATAGAAGTTATAGGGAGCAGGAGATGGAAGGAGAAATTGTTTAACGGGTACAACGTTTCTGTTTGGAATGATAAGAAAGTTCTGGGGATAAATAGTGGTGATGGTCAAACAGCATAAATACACTTACTGCCACTGAATTACACAGTTAAAAATGGTTAAAATGGGGGCGCCTGGGTGGCTCAGTTGGTTAAGCGACTGCCTTTGGCTCAGGTCATGATTCCGGATCGAATCCCACATCGGGCTCCCTGCTTGGCAGGAAGCCTGCTTCTCCCTCTCTCACTCCCCCTGCTTGTGTTCCCTCCCTGGCTGTGTTTCTCTCTGTCAAATAAATAAAAAATCTTTTAAAAATTGTTAAAATGGTAATTTTTAGATATATTTTAACCACAGTTTTTAAAATAGGGTAAAAAACTTAATAATGACTATTTGGGTAATCATACCAACTGAATCTAAATGTGTGTTTGGTTCCTCCTGTTACCCCTTTAAAGTCATAGGAAAAGACTACAAATATGATACACCCACAGACCAAAGGGAACAATAGCAGAAAAAAACATAGAAATGATGTCAACCACATTTTGGAAAATGGAAAGAGGGGGCGCCTAGGTGGCTCAGTCCTTAAGCATTTGCCTTCGGCTCAGGTCATGATCTTGGATCCCAGAGTCCCGGGATTGAGCCCTTCATTGGGCTCCCTGCTTGGCGTGAAGCCTGCTTCTCCTTCTCCCTCTCCCACTCCCCCTGCTTATGTTCCCTCTATAGCCATGTTTCTCTCTGTCAAATAAATAAATAAAATCTTAAAAAGAAAAATGGAAAGAGGACAGATTAATGATAACTGATTTTGGTTTCAGCTGTTTCTTTTCTACTAAGTCTTCCAGAGAAATAAGGCCCCAAGAAAGAAGACATAGCACAGTCACTTTGAAGAATGGCTGTAGAAAGCTTTATTGGTTGGAAGCATTAAATACCTCTCAAGGTGGGAGAAGTTAGTGCAAAACGCAAGAACACTAGCTGACACTGTGTGTAAGAAGTAGTTCTCTCTCCAAGCCTGAAAAAGCAGGTAACTTCTCCAGGTAGAAGATGGGAGGTTCATTACCTAGAAAGAATGATGGGGCTCTGGGCCAGACACACCAGGCATGGCTATATTTTGGTACTTTACCAAAAAGAGGAAGAGAGTGCAGAGGTCTGGTCACTCAAGACCCAGCTCCTTCCCTCTCTTGGATTCAAGATCACTGACACCAAGATTATTGTTACTTCCGACCAATCCCCAATCTGGAATTGGAAGATTCTCATGGAGAAACTGATCACATGCAAGAAAAGTCTACAGATACTAGTATGTGTGCGTCATTCAACCAAATGACTGGGTCACTTGCCAACAGTGAAACTACCATATGACGAGCCTCACTATGCAGAGCTTCCAATTACCTTTTCTGCACCTCACTTTTAAAAATAAATGGACAGATAAGGATCAGACATTTGATGGTGCTCAGGTAAAGTATACACGATGCAGAGAGGAGAATATTGAAAAAAAAAAACACCAGTATGATTAACGTTCCCCAAACACTCTGAAAGGTGTCATATTTATGAAATACAAACAGGTTGATTTTTAAAAGGCACATTCAGCAAGGAAGAAGTACTTCTTTGACATAAAGAAATAAAAACAGAAAAAAGTTGGAAGATAAGGCTGAGGAAATCCCCTATGATGTAGGTATAATAAGAGAGAGAGAAAGAGAAAGAAAGAAGAGAATAAAGAAAGGATTGTTTGTTTAGAGGGTGCAACAACTAAATAATAGGAGTTTCAGAAAATAAAAGGATGAGTTTTCAAATGGGAAGGACCTATCACTTGTCCAGCATGATTACTGAGGAAAGACCCACACCAAGCCAGTCTTTAGGAAGTGAACTGGAGCGAATAGAAATCTTTTTTTTTTTTTAAAGATTTTATTTATTTATTTGACAGAGAGAAACACAGCCAGAGAGGGAACACAAGCAAGGGGAGTGAGAGAGGGAGAAGCAGGCTTCCCGCCGAGCAGGCAGCCCGATGTGGGGCTCGATCCCGGGTCTCCAGGATCACGACCTGAGCCGAAGGCAGCTGCTTAACCAACTGAGCCACCCAGGCG
>PITA01032113.1:0-14313 GCA_004023965.1 Spilogale gracilis
GCCAGACGGAGAGCTGTCCACTCTGACTGGAGGCATGCCAACCCAGGCTCTGCTGCCCCTCCTGCTCCTCAGTGAGCTGCTGCTGCAGGCCCGGGGAGGGCACCGGAAACCCAAGGCAACGCAGAGTAGGTGATGGACCAGGGGACGGGGAGGGGAGGGGGCCAGGAGGGCTGTGTCCCTTCTGAGGAGGACCTGGGTGAGCTTTCAGCACATCCTGCTCAGACCACAGCACTATGAAGACTCTGGGTCCTCCCAAACCATGGCCCTCTGGCCCCTCTACCCAGCCCTGGGAACAGTGATGGGGGTGGAGAGGGAACTACGTCTTTTGATTCTCCATTCCAAATACCCAGACACAAACAGTAACATACAGTAGTGAAAGGTACATCACGAGCTGAGAATCCCATGGGGAAACCAAATAACTATACTTATATTTCTGCACATACATGACACGTTACATCCACAAATGGTGGGAGTAGGTGTAGAATAAAAAGACTTTGGGAAAGCAAGTTTTGGGGTGTACAAGGCCAAGCCAAAGTCATCATCAGAGAGACCAGGATGGGGACAGGGGAAGAGAAACAATGCAAGTGGTAGAATCTGGGAAGAGGCAAGGGCCCTGGAGAAAGTGACAGTGACAGGGGAGAGGAGGCAGAGCGGCAACTCATCTTCCTCTCTGGACCCTACAAATTCTGGAGAGTAGGGAGGGTCTACAGGATGTCTCAGTCTCTGCTGAGTTCTCAGAGTATAGATTTTATGAGGGATGCCACTAAGGCCACGACTAACATAGGAGACAGTGTTCTGCTGGCAGAGTATATGGAGGACCCAGGAAGGCCAAGTATTGAGGTCAGTTGGGGAAGAGTATGGAGTTATAGGATTTTTTTAAATTTTATTTTTTATTTTTTTCTGTGTTCCAAGATTCATTGTTTATGCCCTCACACCCAGTGCTCCATGCAATACATGCCCTTAATACCCACCACCAGGCTTGCCCATTGGGATTATAGGATTTAAGATACTACCAATTACCAGGATTGAATAAAGGACAGAAAGTGAGTTCCCTGTAAATCCAAGAGTATCATATATGGGACCTGGGTTTTGGTGTCTTTGGGAGAGGCTTTAAGCTTGAGGGTAGTGCTCTAAAGGGCTCTGGTTGCACTGACCCTCTCCTCTTCCATTTCTGTTTCAGAAATAGAGCTAACCAAAGAAATCAAGGTCTGTGAAAAGCATATCAGCATATACATGTGCAGACGTCCATGTGAATATCACCAAGATTGTCAAGCAAATAACATATGCTGTTCAGCCTTCTGTGGGAATATTTGCATGAGCCTGCTATGAGCGGGTGAGAGGGCTAGGCCACTCCCTCAAACCTCTATTCATTCCAAGGCATGGGAACCTCAGAACGCAGGCAGGAGGATGTCAAGAAAGCACCCACCCCGCTGTCTGAACTATTTCTTCCTGTCAAATAAACCAGAACAAATGTCCACAGACCTTCCTACTTTAGTCCCAGTGCTTATGATAATTGAGGATGCAGTGCAGACTCCAGAGTGCCCCCCCTCTCTGGGCCCAGGTCTCTGATCTCTCTACCCTTGTCATTCTTCTCTATTGTCTCTGCTGTTGGCCCCTGCACCACTGCCAGGTTCCCAAGACCCAACTTCCTTCTTGATCTGCTCACTGAACCAGTTCTCCCAGAGGAGATACTTCTCATGTGTGGTATCTCCCAGTGCTAACCAGAACATTCCTCAGCCTGGAGTCAGAAGGGTCAGGTTAAACATGAGGCAGGTGGAGGCTAGACCCTGATCAGAGAGTAGGAGGCCCCCAGGGAGGTGTTTTCTTGAACTTGACCTACCCTCACCCCATTCTCCTTATGAGGTTCAGATTATTGTCCCTTTACAGTGAAGAAAAAAAATCCAAGGGAAGTTGAGTGACATGCTCAAGGCCAAGAGAGAGTGACAGGTCATGATGTGGCTAAAGGAGGATGTTTGTCTGGGCCCTGGGTTTGCTCACAGTTCCTCCATTATGGTGAGACAACAGGCATGGAAGTGAGTGTCTACACTAACATCTAGTGTTACACTCCAGTCCAGGGCTTCCTGCTGTGCATCACTGAAGGATTGCCCACAGGAAGAAATCTGCCTCTCTCATGCCAAACCTTTTGGCCCATCTCAGAAGCATCCTAGGTCTCCTGGTGTCAGAGGAGCTCTCTACCTTTCCTAGGACTGGCCCTTGGACGAGAACTTAGGAAAGAGATTATGATCAACCATCAGCACAGACATCATCAGACACACGTGGGCGGTAAGGACATGCCCTGCAGGAGTGCTTCCTCACACAGCCTGATTCTGTAAGCATCTCCCTAGGGCTTGGCCATGCCCCAAACACCCTGGGATAGACTATTAAGAGAAGCAAGGTTACCTGCCAAGGCCCACAAAGGGAGTGACCTCCCATGTCTATGACCAGTGCTCCCTACCATGTGGGTACACCATGCTGCCAGCTGACCTATTCCTTGGCACTGGCATGAGCCCCTCAGACCGTGAATTCTACTGGAAGCAGCTGGTCTTCTCCATCGTGATAACTGGTGTCCTGGCCTCAGTTCCACAGAGCTCTCTGGACACTGCACCCTGCCCCAGTGGACTCAGAGCCTAGAATGCTTTGACTGGGAGGAGGCTTGGCTGGCCAGCACTCCATGTTCTGTCCTATGGAACAGCTGTGTGCTCCTATGGTATGTCAACTGGAGGAGTGGGGAGCCCTGCAAGGCCTTGACTCTCATATAGGTAGAGGAGGGAGCAGACATTAATTTGGCTATGACCTGGGTGTCCAAACAGCCAAGTCCCAACCTGTGGAGACCTGTTGATCAGGCTGGTCTGTCTGACAAACACATGGCCTCATGGTTGTCAGGCTTCTGCAGTCATTGTTCTCTTCTCATGCTCTAGCCATGCTCCTTCTCTATGCCAGTGCAGATAAGATTCTAGAAGTATCTCATACACCATGATAATGGTCAACTCCTACCTCTTTTCCATCTCTTGGGTGCCCCCATGCTCACAAGTGGATGCATACTGATGCCTTCACCTACAAAATGTGTCCCACCACCACCTCTGGTAGTATCCTGTGTCATAACAAACCCAGAGTGCCTAATTAAGGAGCTGTAGGAAGACATCTGGAATGCCTGTTTTGGGTGTAGGTGCTGAATGCAAGACCTATCACTATGAAATTCTCGTCGATGCAAAGATAATTAGAATGGGCATGACACGCATGATTGAAGAAAGTACTATCCTGAGGCAGTTGTTTCCAAGCCTAAAATCCCACCATTAAAGTTACATTCTCTAGGAGTGTATACCCATCAAGGATTATAGTGTCTGTACAACATCTTATCGTTGGAAGAGTTCACTTCCTGGAAAGCATTAGTGAGTGTGTGTGAGAAGGTAGAAGAATCTACATGAGAAAACACCATGTATCTGAATCCTAAGGGTATTCTGGGACACTGTTGGTGGGTATATCGATGTCCTTTTTTAATGTGGATTCAGGTTTTCTATTGATGGAATGTTTTCTTGGGTTAAAGTTACTATTATTGATAACTTTTTTGTCTTTGAAAATTCCAATATCATTTATTTATTTAGATTTTCTTTGTCCACCTCTTTTTAAAAAAGATTTTATTTATTTCTTTGACAGACAGAAACACAGCTAGAGAAGGAACACAAGCAGGGGGAGTGAGAGAGGGAGAAGCAGGCTTCCCGCTGAGCAGGAGCCTAATGTGAGGGTCTATTCCGGGACTCCTGAGCCAAAGGCAGATGTTTAATGACTGAGCCACCCAGGCACCCCTGTCTGTCTCTTTATTAATCTTTCTCTCTCTCTCATTGTTTTTACTTTTTGCTTTTTATTTGTGATCTCTTGTCTTCTAGCATTCTTTTTCTAAATGCCTTTTGTAGTTCAGTTGAATTAATTTTGTCTTGAAATCTTGTAACAATCTTTATTTCTGAGATGACCTTTAATTTTTTCTTTCCTTTTTGTATGTTCTATCTACCTCTCACTTCAGATTTTCCTGGATTTTTGGCTCCACGTGTGCTGAGTTCTTAAATTTCTGATACAAGGTATTTTCTCATCTGTCAAAATCTTTGTGTACAGATATTTATTTAATTAAAATCGCATGTGGTATATCACCCTACTCTTCCATGACAAATATTTCTGCTGGGAGAACATTTTTTTCTGCAGAAATGATTCAGTTTTCATTCATTCCAGTTTCTTTAATTCACTCTGTTTTCTTCAATGTTGAGGTTGAATAGCACCCATTGCACAGTGATAGCTTCCCACCTCAAGTGTCAGAGTCTTTTCTTCTGTGCTGTGGGTTTTCTCTGGCTCCCTGACAGCTTGTCAGCTTATGTGGAGAACCCTCTGGGGAACAAGAGCTTTCATAGGTCCAGTCATCCAGGAGAGGATGCGAATTAATGCATAAATGCCTCAGCTGCCTCATCACTGGAGATGAATGCAAACATCTGGACACATGTTTTACAGAGTTCCTTGGAAGGTCCCAGAGCTGCAATTTGCCCCTATGGTAACAAGCTCATAATCGACTCCTCTCTTGTCTGTATCACCTACCCCACCATACCTTCTGTGTGCTAACATCTCCCAAGTAAACTCCTCTACCCATGTCCTTGTCCTAGGATTGGTTTCTGGGGCTTCCAAAATAAGGCAATGCCCATAGACCCTTGTCTTAAAAGGGTCTTACAATTTTTTGAAGAAACATAGTAAGATCACAATGTACCTGGAGCTCTCAACTCTCAAGGTTCTGACAGTTTTCATTCCCTTTAATGGTGTCACAAGGGACACAAGGAACCTCTACTCTCTGCAAAGTGTAATGTACCAACAGATATGAATTATTCAGCCTCAGAAGCACAGGACTAAACAGAATACATTATGCGGGAAAACTCGGAGCTATGCAGTTATAGACAGGAGACTCTAGACATCAGAAGCATAGGGATGGGATCAAAACAGAATGCTACCATATGTGAAAAGTGGCTGAGCTAGAGAAAGGGAATGCAGATCCTTGGGCTCTGTATGGGGAAGAGCCAAGCCCTTGGAATGTGAAGTGGAAGAGTGGAAGCCAACGTGGAGCATCGGTCAGGTACATGGACAGAGCCTTGGATCACGAGCCAACTCCTGATGGTATTTAGGTGCATCCTTATGCACTGATGATTAGGAGCCTGTTGAGAATGTAGGACAAGACCTGCTAAGCATCTTGGGCTCAGCTTATCTTCAGAGAGAGTCCTGAAGTGAGGTTGATGCATCTTTGTACAGGAGGTGAAAACAAAGTGGGTTTTCTCTGGGGAGCTATAGCTTTCCTCTTTATAGGAGAAAGGGATGTGGTCTGGGTAGAGGGCTGATGGTCCAGTTCTAAGCTGGATGTCCTGTGACCTCTCTGGAGCTGGTCTCTGGGATTTCACCATGTCTGCATCCATCCCTCATACTTGCCAGCTTTGATCATGACCATGTCCCTTCCAATCTCAGTTCCTAGAATACTGCTGTGCATCCCTCTGCCAGGTGCATGCTCATCTCCCAAATGGAGCTGGCTCTGTCAGCACCCAGCTTGCCAAGGCTACGGTCATGACTGAACAAAGCAGCCATATACAGGCCTGCAGAAAGGGTCCAAATGAGGATGGGGGGGGGGTCCTGGGGACTTACTCACGATTCCAGGAGCACATGTTCTGGCACATGGCTTTGGACTGGAAATTGTTGTTCCTTTGGAGCCACCGCAGATGAACATGGAGCAGCTATTTTTCTCCTTTTGAACCACCAGTCATGAAAAAATGCCATACAGGGGCCAGGTTCTTGGGTATGGTTCATATGTTTGTAGGGAGATCCCAGATTTGCATAATATGAATGCCCACCACTCAAGAAAGCAGCTGATCTTATTACCCCTGCATAACACCAGACATGGAATGGAGCAGGCTCCTTTCCCCTTATCACACCTCAGGAGCCCAGATGGCTCCATCGGTGTATGTTACACATTGTAGGGAGACCCCAGAGTGGAGCTGTTGGGGTGTCTGCAGGCCCAGAGAACATCCGTCTCCACTATTCCTCATGGTCACTTCCCCATTGTCTTCCCTGAGAGTGAGGAGATGGATTTCAAGCCTCTGCTCCCTATTCAGTGTGTGCACATTGACCTCCCTTCTTACCTATGTAGACCTTGGCTTGCTCTTCTGGAAAATGGGAATGTCACATCCCACCCTGCAAGGTATAAGTGAGACTGCCCTCATGGACCTGAATGTGTGCTTCTAGCACAGTGCCTGGCAGAGACTAACTGCACAATAAATACATCCTTAATGGATAAAAGATATGGAAGTGCCTAGAAAAGAACAAAATATAAGTCACATACTTTGCCTTGCAAACCATGCCAGGAAGAGAGAATATGGGATCACAAATAAAAAGCAAGTAGCACAGTGAAGGCAGGGGCTAGTTTTTTAGATGGTCAAGCACCTTTCATCCTGCAGTTAGCTTCAGTCCTATGATGGTTTGGATTTTGTCCCCACTCACCCACCCACCCCATGCCCATTTTTTTTTTAAAGATTTTATTTATTTGACAGAGAGAAACACAGCCAGAGAGGGAACACAAGCAGGGGGAGTGAGAGAGAGAGAGAAGCAGGCTTCCCGCTGAGCAGGGAGCCCGATGTGGGACTCGATCCTGGGTCTCCGTGATCATGACCTGAGCGGAAGGCAGTCACTCAACCAACTGAGCCACCCAGGCGCCCCCCCATGCCCATTTAAATTTTGAAGTCCTAACCCTCAGTACTTCAGAAAGTGACCCTATTTGGAAACAGAGTTGTGACAGATGTAATTAGTTAAGGTGAGTCATCCTGGAGGAACATGCATTCCTAATCCAATATGAATGGTATTCTTATAGAAAGGGGAGATTGGAGTGCATGGGTGGCTCAGTGGGTTAAAGCCTCTGCCTTCGGCTCAGGTCATGATCTCAGGGTCCTGGGATCGAGGCCCACATCAGGCTCTCTGCTTGGCAGGGAGCCTGCTTCCTCCTCTCTCTTGCCTGCCTCTCTGCCTACCTGTGATATCTTTCTCTGTGAAAAAAATAAATAATATCTTTAAAAAAAAAGAAAGGGAAAATTTGGACACACGGACACACATGGAACACCATGTTAAGCTAAAAGCAGAAGTCTACAAGCCTGGGACTGCCAAGGATTGCCAGCCCACCAGCACGCGTCAACGGAGCAGCATGGAAGAGATGCTCTCCTGATAACCTGAGAAAGACCCTGCCTTGCCAGTACTTGGCCTTGGACTTGTAGCCTGCAGACCTTGAGACAATACATTTCTGTTGTTTCAGCCACCCAGTGTGGGGTCCTTTGTTTCAGCAGCCCAAATGAAACTGAGCCATCCAGGCGCCCCATCAATGTCTACTTGTTAAATGAAGAGTAAAGAGAGCCTTTATTCCAGATAGTCTATGATGATCTATTTGGAACCCGAGAAGATGGTCATGGAGCTAAGATTGCAGGAGCAAAGGAAAGGCCCTCTGGTCTGGAGTAGTCAAGGAAACAAGGTTTCCTGGTGCTAATTTGGACTTCAAAAAGCAGGGAGGTGGCTCCTCTGCAGCAAAAAGCTGGGAAATACCAATAGCTTCGTTATCACTTCCAGCATCAATGTGCCGACAATAGCCACTAGGGACTCAGAAAATCACAAGTCCAAACAAACAAAAAGAAAATCAGAAGAGTTAAAAGTAATCATGAGACTCTCTGGTACCATCCTATAGTCATCTTCTGTTTGGAGAAAGCAAGGCCCAGAGAGGATGAAGATACTATCTAATGTCATGCACATAGTATCAGGGGCAGTGATGGCTCTAAGGTGCAGGTCTTGCCAACTCAGCAATCTCTCTCAGGAACTAGCCCTGAGCAAAGAAGGGACAATACCACCACGTGGTCAGAAGCTGAAGGTGTGGACAGAGGGGTGGTTATTTTGAGGCTCTGACTATTACCTTGGTGGAGGTCTAAACATTTTTTTCACAGCTGAAGATGCAACACTTCTTCTTGTCCAGACATTGCCTGTCTTTTATACATACATCCCTTTTCTGAATTCACATTTCTCTTGGATTCTGGGGCATCTCCCTAGGAAAAGGATAGTTTTAGAACCATGGATGTTGGAGGGCATGGTGCCTACTCTTCTCCCAAAGTGAGGCAATTCTGGGGAGTCACGGAAGTTTGCTTTCTCTTTGCTCATCCATCGGAGACATTTTCCTCAGGGTGCTCTCATGTGTTTCCCAACACTGCTTACACTATTCTCCCTTTTGACTACCCTTTAGTCTCTACCTTCTTACCCCCTCCCTAATTCTACTCCCTACCCTCACTCCCTAAAAGGAAGGGTATCTTAACCTTGCCACTAGGGTCTCATCATTACTTATGGGAGAGGATGGCTGTCCTGGGCACTGTAGGATGCTTAGCAGCATCCCAGCCCTCTATTCACAGGATGCCAATAGCACTCCCCAGTTGACGCGAAAAATGTCTCCAGACATAGCAAATCTCCCCTGGAAGGCAAAATCACCCTACTGAAAGCCACTGGTTTAAGCTAATCTGGTCATTTTGGCGTGGTTGCAGATCACTTATTGCACAGTGATTAATATTCCCTCATCCTGGCATCAGAGAATAGGGTTTTTAATTTATACCTCCTGGCTTACCACTCACCTCTCTGAACCTTGGTTTCTTCACTTATAAATCATCTTAGCCTTACAGAGTCATTGAGGAAGAAACAAGAAGTATGTAAAGCTCTAATCATAGGAACTGATGCCTAGCAAAGTCATTAACATTTGTCAACAGTTTCCCATAAGCCAAACACTTTTCTACGCATTTTAAATGGTATCCCATTGAGTTCTACTGACATCCTCATTTTGCAGAGGAGGAGACAGAAGCACATAGAATTTAAGTAACTTGCCCAAGGTTATGGTTACTGATTGGTGGAACCAGAATTTGGACCCACCATGTTTGAATCCAGATCTCTCAAACTCCTTACTCTCTAAATGTTCAGTAAGTGGTAGCAATTATCATTAAACTATACAGTCATGGAGTATATTCTTTAGTCCAAAGAAACTTCGAGATACTGTCTTCTATCCCAAAGGCAAGACACCCCTGGAGATGTAGGAATAATTCATAGGACTACATTTGAAAGAATCAGGGGCTGATAGAGATGATGTCCTGACAAAGAGGGTTGTTTCTATTGTGGGGTGATGGGAAGGTCTCCTAGATTCCCAGATTATTATAGCCCCTCCCATAAATGCTGGATCCTGTGACTCTTCCCTCCACCCCCAACTGACCCTCACTTCAAAGGGGCTGAAGGTGGGCGTTGCCTCAGGTCTGCAGTCTTGCATTCACTGAAAAGGTTTTCCAAAAAGAAGGAAATTGGAAGAAGTATGTCCCAGTCTCGGACCAGGGATAACATGGTGGGAAGCAACTCAAGTTATTCCTTGTTCCTTCCTACCAGCAAACTTCCCTCTCTCCAGGGTGAGGCCTGAGGTCCTAGTACTTACTGGGAAAGATCCAGTCAGTCACATTAGATCCCGGGACATTCACTAGAAGGGTGGATAAGACCAAGATGCTCAAAAGTCTAGAAGACTCCATTCTGAGGAAGAGCTGGTCTGTTTGGTGATTCCAGAACATGAAAATGTCTTCTGCCTTTGTCCAGCCTGTTTCTTCAGTAGTCAGTATCTTGGATGTGAGAACTGGAGTCAAGCCAGCTACCTCTTCCTTCTGAGAATGCCAACTTCCAGAGATCATTGATGTGACCAGCTGGCATCTACAGCACACAGCCCTGGGTATGGGTCTTTGATGGCATGATTTCTGATCCTCAGAAGCCTGCCTGGGCTGGGCCCTCTGGTCAACCAGGGGGAGTGGGCAAAATTTATCTCATTTTCTAAGTGACCTTAGGAGTCAATGCCACCATCAGGGGTCTTCTTGATGACTCAGAGTTGTGGAATGTCCTTGTTCTTCATTCACTTTCCATTTCATCTGCATGCTGAGTGGCATGGCCCTTTTTTGTGTGTGTCTGATGATGTGTCTCTAGGGATCTCTTGGTATCTCTTTGTTTTTCTGTACTTTTCTGTGTCAGTGTCTGACTTACTTTCTTTTTTCTGTGGACCTCTCATGGTCTCTGTGTCTCTTTCTCCCTCTCCTACCCTTTCTTCCCATCCTTCTCCATTTTGTCCTTGGGTAGTTCATGTTCTTTGACTAAGTCTGGACTAAATTGGGTCTGTCAGCAGAGTTTTCAGAGAATGTTTGTCAAGGTCCTATTGTTTGAGAGCAGTGGAGAATGTTACCAGAGTTTAAGGGAGTGTCTGCCATCTGATACAAATTCCTTGTTGTTTGAGGAGGCTTTGTAAGATTGGGAGACCAGCCTGAGAGACTACACCCTAGTAAAGGTCCACAGGCAGCAGAGTTGCTGGCTTCTGGCTGGACTGGTGAAAGGGCTCTGGAGAGAGTTCTGGAGTACTTGGTAGCTTTCCTATGGGAATCCACAATGCCAGCAAGTCCATCAGCTTTGTCAGGAGAGGCTCTTTTCAAAGTGTAAATGTCCGATGTATGTTTCCCATTTCTTTCCTTAATTATGTTGCAGTTTTGGGTCAAGCTTTGTTCTCCATTTGTCCTATATAATGGGCAAAAGCCAGACAAAACCAGCATTATCATCAGTCAGTGACTATGGGTCACAAAATTTAGGATCACCAACAGAGCTCCCTGTGGGAATCTATGGTATGTGGGTCTCAGCCTATTGACAGTGGTATTCTCTTCTAAGAAGGCCTGAAATGCCCTTGGGGTAAAAAAAATCCCCCTACCACCGCTGGGCCATTGTTGTAGTCAGATAAGGCTTTGTTGTTCTTATTATGATCACAGGGCTCACCTCTGCCAAACCATCAGGGAACTTGAGAAAACCAGATTTAGAGTGGGGCAAGATGGTGGAGAAGTAGGGGTCCCTGGTTTTTTTCTTAATTTAATTTAATTTTTTCAGTGTTCCAGGATTCATTGTTTGTGCCCCACACCCAGTGCTCCATGCAATATGTGCCCTCAGTACCCACTACCAGGCTCTCCCATCCCCTAACCCCCTTCCCTCCAAGACCCTCAGTTTGTTTCTGAATCCAAAGTTTCTCATGTTTCATTTCTAGGAAACCCTGTTTTAAACGGTCCCCTGAAGTGAGCTAAATATCTACCAGAACACTCTGAACAACCATGAAATCAGCCTGAGATGTAAGACTACACGCTTCTGGATCTCTGTGGAGGCAGAAGACCATCAGTGGAGAGGTAAAGCAGAATGACAGTGCTCAAATGATTTCAGAGGAGAAACAGAAGGGGGAGAGAGCCACCAGAAGTAACGCATTGGAAAGTAATACCCCAAAAGAACGTGCCCTGTGCTTGGGGACCAGCCTCAACTTGGAGTCTGCTTAAAGCACTCAAAAACAAAGGGTCTTAAGAGGCAACTGGGGAAATCTGACAGCCACTGGCACAGACATAAATTGCGCTCCCCAGAGGGTGGTAGACAGTGCCCGCTAGTGCCTGAGTGTGCCCTGCAGTGACTCCCCGAACCCCCAGATTTCAGCTGCATGCACTACCACTTGGGCGGGGTGCACCCCTGCCTGCACTGGAGGCCACTCATCCCACAGCCTTGCATGCAACACATGGGACTGCCAGGTCCGAGAGCACCCAGCATGGGTGTAAGCTCCAGATACAGGTCCCAGCAATGGCAGGCTCACCCAAACTGATGTCACTTGCAGTTTCTGTAGCACAGGGATGAAGGGAAAAGTGGGGGCTCCGGGAGACCATTGTGGTTCATGACCGAGGGTGCAGGAGAGTTTGCAGAGGGGGAGTCTGTGTGTCCCGGACCACCCAGAGGGGAGCAGACTGAGGCTTCTAAGATGGAGGTCTGGGTATGGACAGCTAACTTTGCTCTGACTCTCTGAAAAGTTGCAAAAAGCCACAAAAGAACAAAAACCTCCATAGAACAAAAGCCTGAAAAGCCAGTTTCCATAGATACTAGTCCCTTAATAAGGGGCAGGGTGATTTAGCCTAAGCAAGATTGACTGGAAAACAACATGGCAGGCCCTTCCTCCAGAAGGCAAGCCAAAAGAACAAGAGGACAACCACCAAAGGGTCTCCATAAAACTGTAAAACCCCAACATCAGGGAAAAAAACAATATATTAAGCTCCTGGTACTACCCCCAAACCTGTATATTTTACAGACAAAGCATTTCTTATTCTTTTTCTTTTAACTTCTTTTTATTTTTAATTTTTTTTAATTTTAAATTCATTCTCATGATTCTTGTCCTTTTATTTTTTAAGATTTTCTCTATTTTTTATTACATTATTTTATTTTTTTCAGTGTTCCAAGATTCATTGTTTTTACCCCACACCCAGTGCTCCATACAATATGTGTTCTCAATACCCACCACCAGGCTCACCTATCCACCCCACCCCCTCTCCTCCAAGACCCTCAGTTTGTTTCTCCCTCCCCAATTTACCTCACTTCCCATTTTCTTTCCTTCTCCTACTATTCTCTATATTACTCCTTATGCTTCACAAGTAAGTGAAACCATCTGATAATTGACTTTCTCTGCTTGGCTTATTTCACTCAGCATAATCTCCTCCAATCCAGTCCATGTTGCTACAAAAGTTGGATATTCATCCTTTCTGATAGAGGCATAGTATTCCATTGTATATATGGACCATATCTTCTTTATCCATTCATCTGTTGATGGGCACCTTGGCTCTTTCCACAGTTTGGCAATTGTGGCCATTGTTGCAATAAACATTGGGGTACATATGGCCTTTCTCTTCACTACATCTGTATCTTTGGATAAATACCCAGTAGTGCAATTGCAGAGTCATAGGGTAGCTCTATTTTTAATTTTTTAAGGAATCTCCACACTCTTTTCCAAAGTGGCTGTATCAACTGGCATTCCCACCAACAGTGTAAGAGGGTTTCCCTTTCTCCACAGCCTCTTCAACACTTGTTGTTTCCTATCCTGTTAATTATGGCCATTATGACTGGTGTAAGGTGGTATCTCAATGTGGTTTTGATTTGAATTTCCCTGATAGCTAATGATGATGAACATTTTTTCATGTGTCTGTTAGCCATTTGTATGCCTTCTATGGAGAAGTACCTCTTTATGTCTCCTGCCCATCTTTTTATGTGGTGATCTTTATTTTGGTTGTTAAGTTTGAGGAGTTCTTTATAGATCTTTGATATCAGCCCTTTGTCTGTAGTGTCATTTGCAAATATCTTCTCCCATTCTGTGGGCTGCCTCTTTCTTTTGTTGACCGTTTCCTTTGGAAAGGATCTGTACTCGAGGAACACAGACCACTCATGAAAGAAATTGAAGAAAACACAAAAAGATGGAAGTGCATTCCATACTCATGGATTGGAAGAATAAATATTATTAAAATGTTTGTACTGCCCAGAACAATCTATACTTTCAATGCCATCCCAATCAAAATTCCACCAACATTGTTCAAAGTGCTGGAACAAACAATCCTAAAATTTATATGGAACCAGAAAAGACCCCCAAATCACCAAGGAAATATTATAAAAGAAAAACAAAATTGGGGGCATCACATTACCTGACTTCAAGCTTTATCACAAAGCTGTGATCCCCAAGACAACATGGTACTAGCATAAAAACAGACTCATAGACCAGTGGAACAGAGTAGAGATTCTCAACTCTATGGTCAAAAAATCTTCAATAAAGCAGAAAAAATATCCAGTAAAAAAAATACAGTCTCTTCAATAAATGGTGCTGGGAAAAATTGGAGAGCTATGTATAGAAGAATGAAACTAGACCATTCTCTTACACTATACACAAAGATAAACTCAAAATGGATGAAAGACCACAATGTGAGACAGGAATCTATCACAATCCCAGAGGAGAACATAGGCAGTAACCTCTTTGACATTAGCCACAGCAACTTCTTTCAAAACACATCTCCAAAGGCAAAGGAAACAAAAGCAAAAAGGAACTCTTGGGACTTTATCAAAATGAAAAGCTTCTGCACAGCAAAAGAGTCAACATTCAAAGAGGCAACCCACGGAATGGGAGAAGATATTCGTAAATGACACTACAGACAAAGGGCTGATATCCAAGGTCTGTGAAGCTGGTTATTTTTTTTTATTGTTACTAAATTTTTTTTCCAGTGTTTCAAGATTCATTCCCCATTCCCCACACCCAGTGCTCCACGCTTTAGGTGTCCCCAGTACCCACCACCAGGCTCTCCCATCCCTCCACCCCCCTCCCTCCAAGTCCCTCAGTTTGTTTCTGTGTTCAAAATCTCTGTTGTTTCGTTTCCCTCCCTAGATTAC
>PITA01032114.1:0-14309 GCA_004023965.1 Spilogale gracilis
TTTTTTTAAAGATTTTATTTATTTATTTGACAGAGAGAAACGAAGCGAGAGAGGGAACACAAGCAGAGGGAGTGAGAGAGGGAGAAGCAGGCTTCCCGCCGAGCAGGGAGCCCGATGTGGGACTCGATCCCGGATCTCCGAGATCATGACCTGAGCTGAAGGCAGTCGCTTAACCAACTGAGCCACCCAGGCGCCCCTATTTTCAAGGTTTTGAGGAACCTCCATACTGTTTTCCAGAGTGGCTGTACCAGCTTGCATTCCTACCAACAGTGTAAGAGGGTTCCTTTCTCACATTCTTGCCAACACCTGTTGTTTCCTGACTCGTTAATTTAGGCCATTCTGACTGGTGTAAGGTGGTATCTCAGTGTGGTTTTGATTTGAATTTCCCTGATAGCTAGTGACGCTGAACATTTTTTCATGTGTCTCTGTTGGCCATTTGGATGTCTTCTTTGGAGAAATGTCTGTTCATGTCTTCTGCCTGTTTTCTGATTGGATTATATGTTCTATGGGTGTTGAGTTTGATAAATTCTTTATATATTTTGGATATTAGTCCTTTATCTGAAGTGTCATTTGGAAATATCTTCTCCCATTATGTGGATTGTCTTTTGGTTTTGTCAACTGTTTTGTTTGCTGTGCAAAAGCTTTTTATCTTGATGAAGTCCCAATAGTTCATTTTTAACCTTTGTTTCCCTTGCCTTTGGAGACATGTCTAGCAAGAAGTTGATGTGGTCGAGGTCACAGAGGTTGCTGCCTGTATTCTTCTCTAGGACTTTGATGGGTTCCTGTCTCACAATGAGGTCTTTCATCCATTTTGAGTTTATTTTTGTGTATGGTAAACAGAATAGAGCAATACACTGGATCCAGTCTGTATTTTGGTCCAGTTGTTAGAAAACTAAATCCCAAAACGTAAAGAAAGAAACATTTATATATGTACAAAAATACAATTAAATACAATGAAAGGATAGAATATAATTTTAAAATGAAAATTAAAAAAGATTTAAAGAAAGGAGTTGATAAAATAGGAAATTGCTTGAAAAAGCCAAGAGAAAAAAAGAATCATGGGGCAGGGGGATCCATGACTTCTATATGCTATATTCCCCTAGCACTGGAGTTTTGCAGTTCTTGCTGATCCATAAACTTGGTCTTGGCCAGATGTTCTCTTTGATCTTCTAGGGCCTGTTGCTTTGATTCTTAACGTGTATTTGCTCTGGGCAGAATTATACTGCCCTTGCCCGAGCGCCAGGCTAAGTAATCTGCTCTGGTTTGTTGTATGTGGCTTTTGTTCCCTGCGGGCTTTCCTCACAGCTTTGGAGGTGGGGAATGAACATGGCAGCCTCCGGGTCTCCAGCCCTTGATTGGACAGCTCGGTGCCCTACTCCTCAGCGTGCCCTCAGAGAAAAGGAGTCCATCACTCCTGTCTCCCTGCTCTCTGTCCATACTTTGCGCTCACCTGGCCTGTGACCGAGTGTGTCTATCTCAGGCATGTGACCCTGTTTCAAATCTCCAAACCCTTCAGACTCCTGCAGCATGCTCCTATTCCACTCTTCCCCAGGGAGGAAGGGGGTTCTTGCTGGTCCTGCTGCTTGTTGGGCCCCTGCAGAGAGCAGTCACCAAACTGTGCTGCAGTTCATGGTCTATGGGCAGCCCTGAGCTGGGAGCCCACCCCTGGGCTCCCTGATTATAGCTGGCTTCCTGACTCCAATGCCTGGGAGCCCTGCTGCACTCAGGCACCCCTGGTCTTCCTGTGACCCCAGGGATCCTTAGACCACACTGTCCCCACTTAGCCACCTGAGCACCTCTCAGGCCAAGAAGTCCCTACTGGAGCAGACTTCTAAAAGTTCCAATCTTGTGTTCCACTGCTATATCACTTTCTGGTAGCCGGCTTATGGAGAGTTTACCGCCCCCTCTCCCCCCCCCCCCGCCCTGCCCTGCAGTTTATCTTCCCATATGTCACCTCGGATTTACTTCTCCACACCTCCTATCTTGCAGAAAGTGGCCGCTTTTCTGTTTGTAGCTTTGCAGCGATTCTTTTTCTAGGTCTCTGGTTGAGTTCACAGGTGTTCAGAATGATTTGACAGCTATCTAGCTGAATTCCTGGGACCAGTTGAAACTAAGGTCTCCTACTCCTCTTCCATCTTGGACTAATCTCCCAAAGCCCCTTAGTTTTATTGATCCTTTCTATTGTCTTAATAGTCTCTATTTCATTTATTTATGCTCTTATCTTTGTATTTCCTTCATTCTATTAAATTTGGACTTCATTTGTTCTTTTTCTAGGTCTTTGAGGTATAAAGTTTGGTGGTTTATCTGAGATTTTTCTTATTTTTTGATGTAGGTATTTATCACTACGAACTTCCCTTAAATTTTGGTATATTGTATTCCTATTCTTATTTGTCTCAAAGAATTTTTTATTTCTTTTTTAATTTCTTCATTGACCCATTCATTGGTTGTTCTCTCTTGCAATTTTTAGCAGCAGGCAAGTAAGATTCATAACTATGACAGCACAGGGGTGTGGTCATGGACAACAGCCTGTGGCCCCAGCAAGAAAGGCATTACTGTGCTAGAAGTAGTGTGGGCTAGGAGGGAGGGATATGACTCAAGACAGGGCATGGCCAGAAGATGAGAGGCATGGGCCCTGTAGGACAGGTAGGTAGAACAAGGAGTGAATTGTCTTTCCTCCACAATTCCATTTTCTCTCTCAAATTTCCTGTCTCTTCCCCAGTTCTCTGTATTAAACTATAAACCTGTTTTCTCCCACAGTCCTCTTGTTCTCCCACAATTCTGTTTCATCCCATTATCCTCTGTGCTCTCCCATAAACCATCAGTGCTCTCTCAGAATCCACATGCTTTCCCACAACCCTTTCTGCTTTCCTACAATCCTCCTGCTTCCCTTCCAGTCCTCTGTGCTTTCCCACAGTCCTCGGTGTTCTCCTACAATTCTTCATACTGTTCACAATGCTACCTTTCTCCTGCAATCCTCTTTTCTCCCGTAGTCCTCCTGTACTCCCACAATTCCTCATGCTTTCTCACAGTGCTACCTTTCTCCTCTAATCCTCTGTAGTTTCCCACAATCCTGTTTTCTCCCATAATCCTACAGTGATTCCCCACAATGATACCTCTCTCCCATAATCCTCCATGTTCTCCCCCAATTCTCTTCCTTTCCCACAATTCCCCATGCTCTCCCACAATGCTGCCTCTCCTCCACAATCAACCAGTGATTTCCCATAATCCTCTGTCCTCTCCCACAATCCTTTAGTGATTCCCCTCAATGTTACCTCTCTCCAATTATCCTCTGTGTTTTCCCACAATACTCTAAGTATTCTCCCACAATCCTCTGTGCTTTTCCATAACCCTCTGTACTCTTCCACCATCCTCCAATGATTCCCCACAATGCTACCTCTCTCCCATAACCCTCTTTGTTCTCCCATAATCTTCTATATTTTCCCACAATTCTCCTCCTTTCCCAAAATTCCCCATGTTTTCCCACAATGCTACCTCTCCCCGACAGTCCTCTGCGGTCTCCCATTATCCTCCAGTGATTTCTCCCAGTTCTCTGTGTTTCCTCACAGTCTTCTGTTCTCTTCCATCATCCTTTAGTGATTCTCCAAATGCTACCTCTTTCCTATAATTCTCTGTGGTCTCCCACATTCCTTCATGTTCTCCTACAATTCCCCATGCTTTCCTACAATGTTAGCTCTCTCCCACAATCCTCTGTGGTCTCCCATAGTCCTCTGTGCTTTCCCACAATTCTCTGTACTCTTCCACAATTCTCCAGTAATTTCCTGTAATGTTACCACTCTCCCATAATCTTTTATGCTTCCCACAATCCTCCATGCTCTCCCACAATCCTGTTATTCTCTGTGTTCTACCACAATGGTGCCTCTCATCGACAATCCTTTTCCTCTTCCACCACTTCTGATGCTTTTCTATAATGGTTCTTCTTCTTTATAATTCTCCTGTGGTTTCTCACAGTCCTCTGTGCTTTCCCACAGTCCCCCTGCTCCTCCACAGTTTTCTATGCTTTTCTATAATGCTCTGTCTTCCTCAGTCCTTTGCAGTTTCTCACACTTTTCTGTGCCTTTCAGTTTTCCTGCTCTCTCACAATTTTCCATGTTTTCTCAGAATGCTCTCCCCCCAAAAATCCTCTGTGTTCTCCCACAATCTTTTGCTCTCCCACAATCCTCCTGCTCTCTCACAATTTCTAATGCTTTCCTGTAATTCTACCACTCTGCCACAATCCTGTTTTCTCCCACAATATTCCATGTTCTCCCACAATCCTGTGCTTTCCCACAATGCTTCCTCTTTCCAATAATCCTCTCTGCTCTCCCACAATCCTCCATGTTTTCCCACAGTCTGGTGCCCTCCCTCATCTTCTGTGGTTGCCTCAAATCCTCTGTGCTCTCCCATAATCCCTTGCGCTTACCTTCTGTTTTCTACTATAATTTTTTCTGCTTTCCCAGAATACTTTGTACTCTCCCACAATCCTTCATTATTCCCCACAAGTCTCTATTTTTCCACAATTTCAGGTGTCTCCTACAATTTTTCCTGATCGGTAGGTAAGGGTCTTGCCCATGACTAGTGCCCTGGCGTGGATAACTGGTATTTGGTCCTTACAGAAAAGACCATGAGTGACTGATATTTGGCCCTTACAAAAGAGACATGCTCTATAGATGTGTGTGGTCATGAAAAAGTAAAATTGACATAACCTAGGAAAGTGGGCATGACTCATAGTGTGAAGGCAAGGTCAGAAGTTAAAGAGTGGTCTTGCAGGAGGGGCATGGGTAGGAGGAGGGGTACCTTAGGAGCAGGTGAATTCTCTGTCTCTCTCCCACAAGATACCTTTGTTTTTCCCACAGTTCCTGTCTTTCCCACAATTCTTGTTTTCTCCTATACGTTGTGATCTCCCACAACCATTCTCCATGCTCTCCCCAGTCCTTCATATCTCTCATGACTCTTTTTTCTCCCAGTCTTCCATGATGTCCCACAATCATTCCATCTAGAGGTCTCCCGCACAATTCTGTTTTCCCCCAGAACTCTCTGTTCTCTCCCAAAACACTTCATTTTCTCTGACAACTGTCTGTCTCTCCCAGCATTCTCTCCCATAATTTCACATTCCCTATAATTATCTGTGGGTATCAGGTAAGGGGACATGGCTAAGATACAGCAAAGAGTGGCTGTAAATGGATAGCAAGGTGCATGGAACCACCTGGAGGAGTGGCCATAGTGGGAAAGGTGGGCTGGCGCTGGGGGGCAAGCATGGTGATCATGAAGAAACAAAGATGGCAAAGCACAAAGGGTGAATTTTCAGTCTCTCCCACAGTACCTTGTTTTTCCCATATTTCTCTCTCCCAAAATTTCTTGCCTCTTACATATTTCTGTTCTTACTGACAATTCTCTGTTGTATGTATTTTCTGTTTTAATTATATGTATCCCAAGTTCTTTGTGGTACCTTGGTAGTGGGCATGTCATTTAGTCATGCCTCTGGCAGTAACTGTGTGGTCACCACCTTGATCAGAGGGCTTAGCTTGTGGCAATAAGAAGGAAAGGGACATGGCCTAGATGGGAATGTTAGGTGCTTTCCCAGGCTGTGGTGGCCAAGGTGGAACACAACGGTTGACCAGGAAGAGTGTAGCAGGGAGAAGGGATGGGTAGTGGCTCGGATAAGAAAAGTTCAGTCAGCCAGAGTGGAAGGGCATGACTCAAGAGGGATGGGAATGGCCCTGAAGGAGCAAAGGAGCAGCCAAGGGAATATCCCAAGGACTAGGACTGAGCTCAGGTGCCAAGGCCAGAGTGAAGGGGCCAGTTCTCAGTCTTTTCTGTAATACCTTGCGTATTCGTGAGGGTGCTGCAGAGAAACTGAATAAACACACACACACACGATACACATACATACATACATGCATACATATATGTACACACAGAGACAGAGAAAGAGAGAGAGAGATTGATTTTAAGGAATTGGCTCAAATGACAATGGAGTTAAGTCCAAAATCTGCAGTAAGCTTGCAGCTTGGGACTCAGGGTAGAGTTGAATTGGGTCCAAACAGTTGGCTTACAGAATTCCTCCAGAGCAGGTCGGTCTTTGTTCTATCAAGGCTTTCAATTGATTGGATGGGGCTCCCACACAATAGGGAGAGTAATCTGCTTTACTCAAAGTCCACCAATTCAAATGTTCATCTTATCCAAAAACAAAACAAAATACCTTAATAGTAACATCTAGAATAATGTTGACAAAATATCTAAACATTATGGCCCAGCCAAGCTGACACATAAAATTAACTATCACATCTTGTCTCTCCAAATTCTTGTCTTTCCCACAATTCTCTGTTATTGCTCAAAATCCTTCGTTCTCCCCAGAGTTTCTTTCCCTGGAAGGAAAAACAACTTTTTGCTTCTGTCATCAAGAAGCCTTGCTAGGAAGAAAAATAAAAGTCATCTAACTAAACATTGTGTTTAATGACATATGAGATTTACATTCCGGTTCAAGCTCCTTATCTCACCTTGGGCCAGTAACTAGCAGTTCCTGGACTGTTACTTGAGGAGCACCGCCATTTTTCATTTCTTGTCTACGTCCTGGTATATAAATGGGCAGTGTCAGAAGTATTCAATAAGCAGGAACTGAAGAGATGAAGGAATCAATGAATCTTGAACATCACTTATTCACCAATATTTATAGAGCCCCTACCAGCGTGCCAACACTGTGTTAAGTGCTGGGAATACAAAGTTGAACAAACTGGTCAAAGTCCCTGCTTTTAGGGAATTTACAATCCAATATACAAACCAGAAAATACATAATTACAAGTGGTGAGACACCATAAGGGAAATGAAACAGGCAATGTAACAGAGAGAGGACAGTGGGGCTGCTACTTAAAGTGTGTTTTGTGGAACATTGGCTTTGCATCTCCTGAGACATTGCTTGAAACGCAGACTCTCAGGCCACACTCCAGAATCACTGAGTCAGAGTATGCTCTGGAACATGGTACCCAGGTGATCGCTATGTTCGGTGCAGATGGAGAGGGGCTGGATACAACCTGACATATGGTTGTCAGGAAATACAGCTCTAAAGAGACAACATTTTAGCTGAGAACTCAATGATGAGAAAAACCCAGTCATATAAATGTAGGCAACGAGTGGTCCAGACAATGGGCACAGCGAAGGCAATGTCCCAAGATAGGAACGAATAGGGGAGACTAGTGTGAGTGGGACAGATTGAGAGAGGGTAACTTGAACTTTCCTGTTGGATATTTATCAAAAGCCCTGTAATGAGAATTGCTGATCTGCAGTGACTACACAAAAGTTCTGCATGCAGAGACCCCTCTATTTCTGCAAATTGGAGCTGCCAGATTGGGTTTTGCATGCAGCACTCATCCGTCTTGCACCCATGATAGGCCCTGTTAATCAGTCACAGAACGTTTTCCTTCTGCACCCAAAGATAACAAGCTCAACATAGTTATTCACACAGCCACCACAAATAACTCAAAGTTGACATGTGAGTTGAAACCCACTTACCATCCTAGGGAAAGATTATGAAAATGCTACCCTGGAGGGCCTATGTATTTGGATGAACAGAAAAATGTTGATGGTTTACAGAATTGATTTAATGCACTGTGCTTTGTGATTGTGCCAGGAGCTTACAGTGAGGGGACCTGGTTTAACTCCTCAAGACGCTTACTTCCCACTTAGCTCACCACATCATCTATAGGAAGAAACAGGATTTGTCTCAAGACTGAAGTTCAAGAAAAACTGTTTCTAAAAAACAAAACAAAACCTAAACTAAAAGATTGATTTTTATTTTAAGAAAACTAGAAAACCTTAAAACAGTTGCTATTTCCTCTTTTCTAATGCTGTTCAAAAGGTCAGGGGCAAATCTTTGCCCCAAGTTAAACAACTGTTGCAGATCTGGAGGCCTGCGTACTTAAATGCTAATCTTATCATTGGCTGCTTTATTCTCCTTACATTAAGTTCCCCTTTCCCTGGCTGCTTCAGCTATTTGTTTTGTCCAGTAATGCCAATATTTTCATAAGTTCCCTCAAATTGTTTGTGGAAGAAGGTGAGGTAGAACTTACTATAAAAATCAGCTCAGGGAGCACCTGGGTGGCTCAGTCGTTAAGCGTCTGCCTTCAGCTCGGGTCATGATCCCAGAGCCCCGAAATCAAGCCCCGCATCGGGCTCCCTGCTGGGCGAGAAGCCTGCTTCTCCCTCTCTCACTCCCCATGCTTGTGTTCTCTCTCTAGCTGTGTTTCTCTCTGTCAAATAAATAAATAAATAAATAAATAAATAAATAAATATTTAAATAAATAAAATAAAAATCAGCTCAGTAATTTTTTTTAAAGATTTTATTTATTTGACAGAGAGAAACACAGCCGGAGAGGGAACACAAGCAGGGAGAGTGAGAGAGGGAGAAGCAGGCTTCCTGCTGAGCAGGGAGCCTGATGTGGGATTCGATCCCAGGACTCCGGGATCATGACCCCAGCCGAAGGCAGTCGCTTAACCAACTGAGCCACCCAGGTGCCGCGAGCTCAGTAATTTATACAGGCTGTATTTGGACCAATTTGGTGAGTCCATTTTTCAGGGAAAAATGACTGACAGTTGAAACATTTTATAACTGAGGCAGGGATCTCCGGGTCAGGGTGAGCTTAATATGAGTGTTCTATTAAACTTGTTCTTTTTTTAAAAAAAAGATTTTATTTATTTATTTTATTTATTAAAGATTTTATTTATTAAAGAAGTATACTAAGTCCTATAAAAGTGACTTCCAATGTTTGCTACCCCAAAATACTCCTACTAATGAAATCAAGACCTGTGCTTACCAAATCCTTTTCCACCTATCAGCCCCTTGCCACACCTCTTTTTCATCATTTCGTGTCACGTCCAAACCCAAGTTGGGACAACTTCAGACTGTAAGCTCCTTGAGGCTTATCTTCTTTGTTAGGGGAGCATGTACTAAAAAAATTGGATTTGAATGAATGAATTTCTGCACAGGGGTAGAGAAAGGCTGGTCGTAACCTTCACATTTCTCTTGTGGACCCAGAGTTTGAAGTGGAAAGAGGAAAGCTAGCAGAGTGATCTTAGGGCACACACACGGCTTGCAACCAGAGTTCCAGTCTCAGTGTGGTCGTGTCCTCTGGTCCTAGACAGCCAGAGCTCACTGGGTGCCTAAGCAATGTCCTCTGGAGGAGGTATCAGGAAATACAGGAGTTCTGTCTACTCCAATCATCTGTCCAGCGCTTAAGGTTGGCTGAGGGACTAGAGGGAACATAGTGCTGGTTTAGAGGAAGCAGTTACAAATTTGAGTTCAGATGTGAAAACTGGCTCCAAGAAACTCGGGTAAAGTGGACATGAAAATAACAGGAAGGAACGCGGTTGTGTGACTTGTCCAATATTTGCATTTCCCTACTGAGCGACCCTTCTCGGTACGTTGTCTTGATGTTTGAAAATGGGAAAACCTGAGGAAAGTCATTCTCTTGACAAGGGCCTTAAGCCTGCAGTCCGATTTCACCCGACAAAATGTCGCCAGCGCCCAGTTCCAGACCCGGGAGGGTTTCTCTAGAGACAAGGGGGGCCGCCCACGCGACCTCCAACCCCTGCGGCCAAGTCCCGCCTGGTAGGAGGAGGTGCCAGGGGCTTGGCTCTGCTCGGGGACCCCGGCCACAGCGGAGCGCAGAGGCGTAACCCAGGAGGAGGGCGGGGCGCTAAGGAGCGGCGCCCAGGTGAGGGGGCGCGACTGTGACGGGACGGCGGAGGCCGGGCTACGGGCCGCAGGCCACTAACAGCTCGGCCTGGAGGGGCGTAGCCCGGGCCGCCCGAGAGGACGTGGGGGGCGTGGTCCCAGCCGCGAGGGGCGAGGCTTAGGGGCGTGCCCTGGGCTGTGGGGCGTGAAGACGGGGCGTGGCTATGATGGTCGGAGTACTTGCCGCGGGTCCCCCGGTAGAGCTAGTCGCCGAGCTTCGTGCTGGGGAGAAGCGCTAAGGTAAGGGTCGGTGGTCGACTAGAGTGAGCGTCACATCAGGGCCTGGCCGGCTCAGAGAGGGCCGGGACCGTTCTCACACAGCCCCGCCCAGCCACGCCAGGTCTCAGAGCCCGAACAGCTGTTGGTCCTGCAAGTATTGCCGGGGTCCTGGCACGGCATCGCCCTTTTCTCCCTGCAGCCCTCCTTCTCCTATGGGAGTCACCAACCAGATGGCAGCACCTCCTTTAGGGTTATTGCACTCGCCAGGAAGCAGCTATCTGAGGGAATGGCGGGGGCCGGGGCGTGAGAGCAGTTCCCTAGGAGGGGGTGTTGCCAGGGGTGGTTGGATGTGAATTAACTCAAAAACGTCCAGTCTGCTGTACACAGGGGTAAGGACTATAAAATCTGAAATTGCAGTTCCGGAAACCCAGGCGCAGCAAGCTGGCACTAACTAGGGTCTGGATTGTATTCCCCCCCCCCGTCCCCCCGCCCCCACTATGCCAGGTCTGTGGACGGAGTCAGAGCCACCTCCAAGGCTGGCGATCCGCATCACAGCTGTGTCACGTGGACAAATGTGAGCCTTCTCCATTCCGCAGTTACTTCTGGCCTTTTTGTTTTGTGCCCCGCCCCAGAACTGAAGGAGAGCCGCTGAAGTACAAACATTTTTGATAGTTATGAGTCTTTGCGGTATTCAGTGTTAAATGCTACTACCTTAAGGCTGGTGGCAACTCCTTAATATTAATGTAAGTGCCCTCCCCTCCCCTGGATTTTCCCTGGGAAAGTTTGAGAAATACGAGAAGTTAATGTGCACAGATTAATTCGGTTAGAACTTGTTCTCTCTCAGCCACTGAAAACTATGTTGCTTTCTGCTTCTCCTTCCTGCTTTACTGCTAATCTGGCCATCTCCTCTCTGTTATTAAAAACCTTGCTGGAATAAGGAGAGGAATAGGCAGATTTCTGTAATGCGGGAAGCTACTCCAGACCCTGCCCCTTATCTGCCCCTGCACATCCCTCAGAATGGTTGCTGTTCAGCGATAGGTTGGAAATGGAAAACCTCTCAGCTATCTGTGGCCTTTCTCAGATAATTTTTGTGTCAGAACCGGGACTAAAATTTGTGGAAAGGCCAAGATCAGCAAGGGCACCATTCTCTGGGCGGATCAGCACATTTCCTGTTCTCCTTGGAGCCAATCAGAAGGTTGTTAGCGCTCACAGTTGGGACTCAATAAAGACTGAGTAAATTGTGAGCGAGTGAACTTGACTATTTTGGAAATCTGATGGGAAGAGGAGAATTCATTCCATCTCACTGGCAGCACTTGGGGCACTTAGTTGCAGCACACAAAATGGTTACCAAAAATGTATTTTGAAACCTCTGGCAACCCCAGATTGGGATCATCATGATCTTGGGGAAGAAGTAGGTGAGAGGAAGAAGCTCAGCTTTCCCAGTCCAGACAAGACAGTATAACCTCTGGTTTACATTTCAGGGCTTTGCAAGAGACTGGCTTCCTTTGAACTCAAGAGGTGAGAAAACAAAAGGTCAGTCTGATGAAAATCAAGGAATTTTTTTCCCCATGTAATTGTAACCCTTAGTTAGAGTAGTTTTTTTTTCTGTGTATTTTGTGTATGTATAAATGGCCTAATCAGGTAAAGTTCAAAGTACAGTTGACCCCCCCCCCCCAACAGCATAGGGATTAGGGTCATGGACATCATGCTCAGTTGAAATTCTACCTGTAACTTGATTCCCCCAAAACATAACTTCTAATAGCGTACTGTTGATCAAAACCTTACCAATAACATAGTCTATCAACACCTATTTTATATGTTATATGTATTATATACTATATTCCTACAATAAAGTAAGCAAGAAAAAATATGATTAGGAAAATCATAGGGAAAAGAAAATACATTTACAATACTGTATTGCACCAATTGGGAAAAAAACCCCACATATAAATGGAGCTGTGTGTTGTTCAAGGATTAGCTTTACCTGTCATTTAATGAATACATAATTTATCAGTGATTCTTTAAAGGCTTTTAGAATTTTTTCTTTTTTCACACTTAGTCGGCAAAAGAGCGGATAAAGGACATGTTAGTAAAAGCTAAGGACATACATAAATAATTAGTGATAGCAAAGGCATATAGAACAAAAAACTTAGCACTCATGGGGCCCATCCAGGCTGTGGTCCCATCTTAAAGACAAACTTAAGTAAGGACAGATTTTCTGTGAATTCTGGTAATGTATGCTAGTAGTTCATTGTTATGTATAATGTTTGATAAACATTATTTGTGGTTCTACAAGCTTAGATTTTATGAGATGTGTAGGTATTTAAATAACCACCTATCAATAAATTATAATTTTCATGTAACAGAACGGATTGGCTTTAGGCTTTAGCATAAATAACCTCATGCATCCACAGGTATTGTGACCTAAATTGAGTTTCTGTTTATTTGGATTTTCCTGGAACCTTCTCACTGCCGACCTTCCATATTCTAGTCCTTCCTTGATTATCTTTGCTACTTCTTTCTCTTGACCTTCTTGATCCATTTTTTCAGGCTCCCTGTATACACCTGTTACTCCTGGAGGGAGGGGTGGGAATTTCCTTCTCTCTCTAGCCTCGTGACCTCACCTGACTTCCTCATCAGAACTCTTTTCTAGACTTTTCCTCTCGCTGTCCCCTTGGACCTCAAATCCATAGGATTAGCAGGAAGACTGTCTTCTTTCCCTTCCCACCTGCTCCTTTTGCCAGCTCGTTTCTCTCTTCAGGCATTCATCTTCATTCTACCACCAGCATCATGCAGCCGTGAAATCACAACAATCTTCAACAACTACTTCCCTTCTCTCTCGTCCAGTTGAGTGCCAAATCTTATGTTTTTTACCCAAATGGCAATCTCTTGAATACAAAGAACTTTGGTTCTGTGGCTACTGTCATTCTCCGGTCCAGTGCTTCATATTGTCTCACGTGGATTACTGGAATTTCATTTCAAACTCACCTGCCCCAATCTGACCTACCGATGTCACCCTCAAAACCTATTCTGCACACTGTGGTCCTCCTCTCAGTTCCTGGCAGCTCCATCCTTGCAGTTGATTAGGCCAAGAATCTTCTAGCCATCCTCGACTCCTTTCTTTCACATCTTATGGGCAGTCTCTCCAAGATATAGCCAAGTCGAACCACTTCTTACCATTTCCACCATGACATCTTTGGTTCCAAGCCTCCAGATTATCCTGAATGATCTCGCTGCTGCTTTCTTGCTTTCTATCCCAGTTGATTTCCAGTACGGCAGCCTTATTTTTTTTTAAATTTTATTTATTTATTTATTTGACAGAGAGAAACACAGCTAGAGAGGGAACACAAGCAGAGGGACTGAGAGAGGGAGAAGCAGGCTTCCCGCCGAGCAGGGAGCCCGATGTGGGGCTCGATCCCGGGTCTCTGGGATCATGGCCTGAGCCAAAGGCAGTCGCTTAATCAACTGAGCCACCCAGGTGCCCCAACCTTATTTTTTTTTAATATTTTACTTATTTATTTGACATAGAGAGAGATCACAAGTAGGCAGAGAGGCAGGCAGAGAGAAAGGAAGAAGCAGGCTCCCTGCCGAGCAGAGAGCCCAATGCAGGCCTCAATCTGAGGACCCTGAGATCATAACCTGAGCCAAAGGCAGAGGCTTTAACCCACTGAGTCACCCAGGTACCCCTGAGTGATCTTTTAAAAACATAAATCAGATGGTGTCCCTCCTGTGCTGCCAAAACACCACTGTGTCCTGATTTCACTTAGCGCAGTGGTTTCTAATCAGAGGTGATTCTCCTTTTCCAAGGCACATCTGCAGCGTCTGGAGACATTTTTCATTGTCCCAGTTGGAGGGAGGGTGCCAATGGCATCTAATGGGTAGAGGCCAGCGATGTTGCTCAACATGCTACAGCGTATAGGACAGCCCCCAGACAGACTTACCTGGTCAAATGTCAATAATGCCATGGTTGGGAAACCCCGAGTTGGAGAAAAAAACCTTTACAGTGCCTTAGGAATCTACATGATCTGGCATCCATGACCTCTGCACCTTCTCTCCTACTGCCCTCCTGGCCTCCCAACTATCCCCCCTTGTATGTGCCGGACACGCTCCCACCTCAGGGTCTTGGCACAGGCAGTTCCCTCTTCCCGGAGTACCCTTCCTCCTGATAACCCTATTGCTGATTCCTTCATTTCCTTCCCTCTTTTGCTCCAGTCTCACCTTCTCAGTAAGGCCTCCTTTGAGCAAGTTATTTTAAACGCAACGCTCCTTTCCCAGTGGCACTCCAAACTTACCATATCCTGCTGTACTTTTCACTGAGTATATTTTGATTTCATTGTCGGTACAACTGACTTACATATTACCC
>PITA01032115.1:0-14250 GCA_004023965.1 Spilogale gracilis
CTTTGGTTTGACTGTGGAATGGAAGGCTGGAGAAGGAAGAGAGGGACGGAGGGGGCTGACGGATGGAGAAAAAGTGTAGGGAGCAGATGGGAGTTTTTAGGGGTCAGAACAGGTTTTGCAATGGCAGTGTGGGAATAAGGAGCATCACTCCATGGAAAGCACAGAGTGTAGGCTCTGCTGAGGAGCCCCTATCCATGGGCCTAGGGAAGGGAGCAGGGGACCACGCCCATGCTCAGTGCGGAGCCATTAGCCATCCATGCACCTGCCGGTTCCTGAGGTCCTCGGAGGCCTGCAGTGGGGCCTCCAACAGAGAGAGGCCAGTGTCAGAGCAGGGCTGTCGTGGGAGTGGGGCCTGCTTTGTCTGGACGGAAGTTGAAGGCCCCTGTTACTACATGAATTTTCTTTCCTAAGCCTACCCTAGAGTTTCTGAGTGAATGAGCTCCCTGCTTTCCCTGTGGAAATTGAGGGCGAGTATTGGCTAATTTCTGAGCCAAATGCTTCTACTCCTTCGGTTTTCCTGAGGATATTTAATGATAACCAGATAGCAGATGGGCTTTTCCCCCTCTTTGGCACCCATGGATTTTAAGAATAAATGAAAAGGCATCTTTAAAATGTATTCTACCTGGAATAGCATACTGACGAACCCTTATTGGGAGATCATCGTCTCTTTTTGCTTTGAAAATGTATTTTGTTCTAGTTACATCTCATTCTAATTCATGTAACTCGTCATGAGAGATTTTATCCTCAGCCTTAAACACTGGGCTCTTCTGAAAGTGCGCAGGAGAAGGCCCATGCCTGAGTAGGTCCACCAGCGGAGGGGGACGCCAAGCCATTGTGAGGCCCCTTGCCATGGCTGTAGGGCCACGTGGCTTAGAGGATGGTCCATGGTGGGCCACACAGCAGCCTGGCTGCGATCCATAGACGCTCATGTGGGGACGGGAATGTGTTGTCACACTTTTGCTGGGGAGCCCCCGATACGACAGTCCTGCGTCCGGCATCACTTCCTGTGCGGTGTTACTGAGTTACGTTCCAGATGCTTCAGCTTCATCTCCAGAGTCGTGAAAAACAGTGCTCCTTGCAGGGAGTGGGGGACTGTTCAGTGGCGTGTGCCGGGGCCCAGGGCCGTGCCCAGCACACGTAAACACTGTCGCTGACACCCCCCCCCCACACACACAGCTGTCTGTTGGGACTGCCGTCTCTTTCTGCCACACGCTCCCACTCTCAGCTGTCAACCTCTCAAGCTGTCACCGTGCTTATGATACAGCTGAGTTCAGGAGCCTGTTATTTTACTATATGAAATTGTATTTCTGAATTGCCCACAGAGATGGTCTTAATAGAAAAATTGAGCACTATAAACAGTAACTGTGCGGTTCTCTCCAGCTCAGTTTGACTCACTGTGATCCAGCAGACTCATTCCATTCTTAAATGCCCCGAGAAAGCCGCTCCACTCTGGTCCTCCTCCCGGGCTGCCTTAGTCTGTTTGTCACTTTTTCGGTCTTGTCTCCCATTAATTGTCATTCCAATCTGTTCTCTCTTCTATTTGTGATGGCCTTTGCTGGCAGAAAGATTGCCCACGTGATGGAGCGTAATTTCCTATCCGGTAGCCCAGCCCAGCTGGGGAGCTGCTCGTCCCCGGGCGCGGTGGGGGATCCTGGCGCACTAGGTTTGCTCGCCTCCTCCCTTCCACCTGTGCGACTCCTCCTTTCTGGCCCTATCGTGTCTGAGCCGAGGGCTTATGTTCTGACCTTCCAAAGGCTCCCGTCTGTCTCCACTCATATTTACCCATTACCTGTCTTTTTCATCCTCAGTTGGATTAGAGGGCAAAATACTCTATAAAGAATTCGTAGAGAAACTATTGTAGTCTTTTTCTGAGCTTGAAGATTATAGGTTTTTGAGGTTTCTTTGAAGTTTTGAGGTCTGTATCCAAAAAGGAGGCAAATTGTAGATGTAATTTTCAGCTTTTTTCTTTTTTCTTTCTTTCCTTTTTTTTTTTGCTAGTGCATATCCTAATTCCTTCCAGTTCGAAGACATTGCAGATTTGTATTTTCACAGATTCCCCTGAAGTGGTTCCCATTTTTGAGCCAAGAAAATAGAAGTTCAAAGGGTTGTGTGAGTTGCTCAGATTCTCTCCATGTGGTGGGGAGGACGCCTGCACAAAGGCCCTATACCTGTGTCCTCATAGCATATCATTCAAAGGAAGATACCTCCCACCTGCAACTTCTCCCCCTGGAATTCGTAGATGAAATCTCATACAAAGATTGTGTGTGACCCTTCTGGTGTCTTCTGTCTGGATCAGCTATGGTTGATGGGATGCTTCCATTTCTGGCCATGGCTGGATTAGAGCTACCCCTGGTCCAGTCAAAACCAGCTGGGTGGGGAGGGAACAAGGAGAAGGGGAGATCTTGGTTTTACGACACCCTCCCCTTACAGTCCCCGGCCCTGGGCCACTTGCTGGAGCACAGACGTTAGCACTGTGTTAGTGTGAACCAGGACTGGTATTTCCAAAGCAAAGAGATCCCGTGTCCTTTGGGAGCTAGTGGCATTTGTGTACTTTGCTGATGATGGGAGCTTTCCCTGGGAAGAGCAGGGTACCCCGTGTCCCAGGCTGTGTGTGAATGCACTAGTCAGATTGACACTTCTGGGCACCTGACCTTTGCCCAGCAGAGGGGGACCCAGGGGCTGAGTGACCATGGTCTTGAGCACCACGCTCACTCACAGGCCCCATCTGACCGAGTGTCTAGGACAGGCTGCTGACAAGTGTGCGTTTAGGCTTTGCAGTGTCTGTGTTCATAACGCCAGCCCCCTTGCAGACTTGCAAGCCCCCAGTGTGGTGGAGAGCGTGTCTAGGTGGCGCCCGTGGTTCTGGGCCGGTGGCCCGCAGGGAGGGGAAGCTCCTTCTGCTGTAACAGCTGTGGGCCAGGGCTTTGCATGATGGCATTTCAGCAAACCAGGAGTTAGTGGTCACGTGTGACTTTGGAGTTTTTGGTAAACATGGTGTGTAAACCAAGTGTGACATTGGGCTCTATGACTTATTACTTCATTGCCTTAACGTTTGCCGAGAGCTTATGACTTGCTTGAGCCTGTGTGAGCCCCCGTGGGGGATATAGTAGTGAAATGAGAATTCTGTCTTCAAAGAGTTGATGCTCCAATAGGGAATCTAAGACCTGGGCGAAGTTGCTGTAGTAACGAGAGCTATTTCTGTGGGATGCGCGCCAGGTCCCAGGCTTCGTGACAGACACGTGATATGGAGGAACCCATTCCTCCAGGTAATCATGCCGGCCACCCGAAGGCATGCCACTTATGTGTTCTGGTCGTTCCCATTTTAGGGATGAGGAATCGAAAGCTTAGAGAGGTCAAGTGACTCAGCAAAGATTACTCGGCCAGACGGTGTGGCAGCTCCTGGCCCGTCTGACGTCCCGCCCGCGGCCCCACCATGTGACTTGTCTTCCTGGATAGAGGGCTCCATGTGGTGAGCGTGGGCCGTAGGGTAGGTGCTGGACGCCGGGAAGAGGTCTTGCTTTCAGCCGCACTGACTAGGGGCATGCCCCGTGCGAGAGGCGGTGTCTGCACTGACAGTCTGGGACATCACAAAGATGGCTGTGCGAGGGAAGAGCATCAGAAACGCACAAGGATGAAGAAACACAGAGTAGAACAGCGGTTGACAAGGGGTATATTTTGGCAGGACACAAAATAATAAAACTGCTGTTAAATAGCTCACCGATTCAGCTGGGGCCTGGGTTTTTTTAGCCAATTGGGAACTCATTTCCCCAGCAGACACCTCAGACCTGTCCATTTAAATGGACTTGTTTGCACATGGGGCCGCGTCCCGGAAGGCAGGTGGTCAGGCAGACTCGAAGGTGGAGCCTGGCACTGCTCTGTATTGGAAAAACCAGTTAAATTTTTTTTTTGGAAAAAAAATTGTGTTTTTAAATCTTTTTACTGAAATTGGAAACAGATTCTGGAGGTGGGTGGGGGATGGGTGATATAGGAGAAGGGGGAGAGACATGTTGAATCCCCATATTGTACACTTGGAACTAATAACACTGTATGTTAATTTTACTGGGATCAAAACAGTAAGTAAAAAGGTAAAGTGATTCTGAAAATGAAATGAAATAAACACACAGTTTGAGTTGTCATAAGGTAGCCCTCTTCAACCTATCACCCAATTCAAAAGCCAGAGCAGGTGCCTGTCTTTACCCCCAAAGGAAGCACTATCCTGATGTTTAGGAATCATTAGACAGAATAGTTTATTCTTGCCCACTTATTGAAATTTAAGTTTCTCTCACTGTATAAGTATCCCCATTCTTTCTTTTTCCTTGTAATTCATCTGTTGAAGAAGCTGGGACATCTGACCCAAAGAGCTTTCCCGTAGCATGGGCCTTGTTGCTTGCACACTTGTGGGTGGGGTTTAACCCATTCTTCTGTTTCCTCCTCCCCCGCCCCTTCCTCAGAATGGGCTGCTGGGTCCAGCAGCTTGATCCGGTCCATCTCTGACCCTTCTGGCATGTCCAGTGGGGCTCCAGTGTTCTTACGTCAGGAGGCAGGGAATGTCTGGCTCTTTCTCTTCTTGTGATGTTAGAGATTTCTCACACTCGTTGCCAAGGTCGGTGGTTCTCAACCAGGGCAATTTTGCCCCTACCCTTCCAAGGGACATGGGACAGTTCGTGGTGATTACAGCCTGGGGGGAGGTGGCTACTGGCGTCTTGAGAGTCGAGGCCAGAGATGCTGCTAAACTCCTGCGCGCACAGCCCAGCCCCCAGCCTAAGGAGCGTGCAGCCCCGCATCTCCCTAGTGTCGAGGTTGAAAAACCCTGGGCTGGGCTTTCATTAGAATACTTTTATAAAGATGTATGTTACCTTATTATTGGTCATCGGGCTGTGTAGTTCAAATAAGAAATGGAGTTTAAATGTTTGATTCTTTTATTTATCAGTTTTCAGGAAAATTAGTAGATTCATATCCTCCACAGGGAGCTGTTTACTTTGTTTACTTTTTGAAAAAGTTACTATGAACACATAGATTAAAAAGGGTTATTTATTTATTTATTTATTTTAAAGACTTTATTCATTTATTTGATAGAGAGAAACACAGCGAGAGAGGGAACACAAGCAGGGGGAGTGAGAGAGGGAGAAGCAGGCTTCCCGCCGAGCCCGACTGAGCCACGAAGCCGCCCCTAAAAAGCGTTTCATTTTATTTTATTTTATTTTATTTTATTTTATTTTATTTTATTTTATTTTATTTTGTTTTGTTTTGTTTATTTTATTTTATTTTATTTTATTATTTTTTAAAGATTTTATTTATTTGACAGAGAGAAACACAGCCAGAGGGGGAACACAAGCAGGGGGAGTGAGAGAGGGAGAAGCAGGCTTCCCGCCGAGCAGGGAGCCCGATGTGGGGCTCGATCCCGGGTCTCCGGGATCATGACCTGAGCCAAAGGCAGTAGCTTAACCTACTGAGCCCCCCAGGCGCCCCTAAAAAGTGCTTTAAATTGGATAAGATCCTTTAAATCCATAGATAAGAGGCCGTGTCCTCTTCAGCCAGCGGGACCTCTCGAGTCGGGTGCAGGGGCCGTGTCCTCCTCAGCCAGCGGGACCTCTCGAGTCGGGTGCAGGGGCCGTGTCCTCCTCAGCCAGCGGGACCTCTCGAGTCGGGTGCAGGGGCCGTGTCCTCCTCAGCCAGCGGGACCTCTCGAGTCGGGTGCAGGGGCCGTGTCCTCTTCAGCCAGTGGGACCTCTCGAGTCGGGTGCAGGGGCCTTTGATGCCTCCCCAGAGTCTTGGTCTGCTTGCCCTCCCGAGGAAGGAGATGTTCCAGGCTCATCTGTTCACTTCCTGCTGCTGACTTGGCAGCCTCAGTTTCTCTGGGAAGCCCTGGTTTCTTTTCACTAAAAATGCGAGTGGTAACTCAGGACCACGATGCTCGTTATTCCGTGCTGGTCATTGTTTCTCGGTCCTTTTGGGGACCAGACTAGTCACAGATACACATGTACAATCGTCTGCTTTCCTGTTGTTCCAAACCAGGGCCCGATGCAAGTCAGGAATACAGACTTCGAGCGACCCTATAGTGTATATGTGGTGACATCTCACAATCTGACTCTTTCTAGATGGAATCAGCGTGAGTGGCTTTCCGCTGTGCAGTCCCTTCCGACAGGTCGTGAGGCCTCGAGTGGAGAGCAAGCCCGTGAATCCACCCGAGGGCGGCAAGCCCGGGGACCCGAGCCACGTGAAGGTGAGTCGTCTGTTGGGTGGCTTGGTGCTCTTGCTTTCTGCCACGCCTTCAGAGGCGAAGTGTTGGGTGTTTTCCAGAAAGGAAAGGAAGCATGTGTTTGATACCAGAATTGTGTCTGTGGGGAGCTGATTTCTCGGTATTTCCCGTTCTGTGGCCTGTTTTAGAAAGCAGTTACAGTGAAGCTGGCATGCCTGTGTTGTCGCTAATTCTCTATTCCATGAAGTACTGGGAATTTGGGGGCTGAGTCAAGGAGTGCAATGATCAATGGGAATAGTTTCGTACCTTTTCCTTGTTTACTGAAAAATGTATTTCTTGCCATATCACTCAGTTCAGGTGTTCATCCCAGAAACTTAAGCCTTTGGGAGCTCCTTCCAGTAGTTGGTTTCTAAGCCCCGAGGAAGACGATGAGCATATGGCATCCATGCAGAGGTGCCTTCGGGCTTCTGGTGGGGTAGAGCCTGCTATTTCCATGGAGCCCTGGCAGCTCTGGGGACAACTTGAGCATCTGGGAAAGCTCTGCCTCCCCGCACCTGTCCAGGGATAGGGTTTAGTGAGAGGACCAGAGGTCTTCATAGCCAGGGTGGGGTGTGGGCAGTGAGGTCACTGGGGTGAGTGTCAAGGAAGTACGTGTGTGGGTCCAGCCGTGGAGGTGCGTGGCCGTGTGGAAGGGGGGCCTTGACTGGGGAGCGCGGCCACGCTGCTTGTATGTACACTGAGTGTAGAGCATGGGTGCTCTCTGAAGTGACGTCAGGGCAGGACGGAAACAGGCTGCTTTTCCTTGACCGAGGTGCTGTCCATGGGTGGCAGTTACGAGGACGGAGGTTTTAGGGGAGAGTCTTGTCCACCGAGGGCCCCGCAGGTGGGGAGGTGTTCGGTGGAGCTGGGAGCTGGCCCACAGCCAGAGTCACTCTGCGGCTTGATCGCTGGCTGTCAGGCTCCCCTGTGCGGCCACGGAACTGGGATGTGGGAAGATGCGTCCCACCAGAGGAAGGAGGGCACGGAGGCGTGAAACATGACCCGAGCACAAAGCCCTGGATCTGAGGCACAGAGTGGAGAGGCTGGAGCCCTCGAGTCCTCTGGGGCCCTCGGGTGTGCCATCCCCTGTAGCCTGCTGAGAGCCAGCGCCGGAGGGTTAGCGGCTCTCGTGCGCGGGCCCCTCGGCACGCCGGCTTCCCCGTGCAGTTCCGCCCCGCTGCCGTGTGGCTTTCCCCACGTGCACTCTTGGAGTTGGAGGCAGAGCTCTGAAACCCAAGAGGTCATTATTCACAGCCGGTTGGGCCGTGGTGGCCGTGGCATCAGTTGTTTTCTTGTCAAGTGTTGCAAGGTTGAATGATGATAAATGCCCATAGATGGAGATGAGCGTTAACTGTCCTGAAACGTCCTCACTGAGACGCAGTCACCACCTGCGTCACCACCTGCTGAGGGCATGCTGTGTGCCAGGCCCCCTTGTATACAGAGTGTCCTTCTACATTCTCGTGACAACTTTGACTTAGGTGGTCTCCTCCAGAGAGGGCCGTGACGCTCATGTCATGGGACTCAGTCTGTCCCCCACTCTAGTGGCTATCCATTGTACTGTGACACTTCCTTTCCCTGGACCCTCTCCTGAATTTACTTGTGAACAGTCTTAAATGCCTCTTTGTAAAAATTGTAATTCCGGTGTAGTTAACATATGGTGTTATATGTTGCACAATATGGTGACTCAGCATTCTGTAGTTACTCTGTGCTCATCATGACACGTGTACTCTTAGTCCCCATGCCCCATCCCCCCGTTCCCGTCCCCACCTGCCCTCTGGTAACTACCAGTGTGTTCTGTATGGCTAAGAGTCTGTGTCTTGCTTTGCCTCTTTTTTTTTTTTTTTAAATTTACTCTTTGGTTTCTTAAATTCCACATATGAGTGAAATCGTAAGGTATTCTTTTTCCGACTTATTTTACTTAGCGTTATACTCTCTAGCTCTGTCCGTGTTGTCGCAGGTGGCAAGATTTCATGCTTTTTTTATGGCTGAGCAACACACAGACACACACGACGTCTTTCTCCACTCCTCTTTTGATGGACGCTTGGGCTGCTTCGGGAGTTTAGCTACTGTGGATGGCGCTGCAGTGATCGGGGGGCGTGCGTCCCTTTTCCGTCAGTGTTTTTGTAGCTTTGAGTAAACACCCAGTGCGACCCAGCTGTGGGGGGGGCTCTATTTTTAACTTCTTGAGGACCCTCCACACTGTTTCCCAGGGCGGCTGCACCAGCCTGCGTTCCCTGCACCCTCGCCGACGCTGCTTCCCGTGTTGTTGATTTTAGCCATTCTGACAGGTGGGGGGGTATTCCATGGCAGTTTTGATTTGCATTTCCCTGATGATGAGTGATTTTGAGCATCTTTTCATGTGTCTGTTGGCCATTTAGATGTTGTCTTCGGAGAAATGTCTGCTCCTGTCTTCTACCCATTTTTAATTGGATTATGTATTTTAGGGGGTGCTAATTATAGAAGCTCTTTATATATTTTGGGTATCCCAATTCCTGCATCCATGCCCTTTGGATCTGGCCCCCACTGGACTCTGGTGTTCAGTCTCAGCACTTTCTGTGTTCCCATCACCCACGTGGAAACTTTTGCCACTTTCCTCAGAGATCCTGGGGACCCTCCTCAACTTGTTTCCAACCAAGAAAACTGGAGGGAAAGAACTAGCATTTGTGAAGTATGCGCCGCAGCCCAGGAGCTGTGCTGGGTGCTGAACCTTCACACGTGCACACCGTCTGGGCAAACAGACTACCAGGTAAGTAGGGACGCAGGTTAATGGAGGTCATGTCACTCGCCCAAGGTCATAGGGTTGGCAGGTGGTGGATGAAGGGTCTGAAGCCATGTTGCTTCCACTAACCCTACCCTGGGGGTGGACCCTGAGTAGGACAGGCTCCTGCGTGTAGGCCCAAGGAGGGCACTGAGGTGACTGACACCTCACACGGGCAGGCGGGGAGGGGGGCGTGTGAGCATTCACAGGCGTGCGGGAGCAGCTCTGGCCATGGCGGCCTGGTGGGGCCAGTAACCTGTGACATGGGGCAGTGTTCCCTGGTGGTGGAGGTCAGTCTTCTGTGGTTCGGCTGTACTGCGAGGGAGTGGCCGTTGTGGCCGTTGTGCGGTGGGGCTCTGCGGGATCCCAGCAGCACGTCAGCCCTGCTGGGGCAGCGGCTTTCCTCCTGCCGCCGTCCCGTCTGCGGGCCTGTGAGAGGGCCTGCACGTGGCAAGTGTTCTAGAAGTAGCTGTGGAGTGAGCTGATGCCCAGATGTGGTTTCCGACAGCTTGAGGCAAGGCACCCCCTGGAAAGGGGCCTTGCTGAGTCAGAGGAGGCCAGCTGCAGTTCTGTTTCCCAGCTTCCACGGGGGACCCCTCTGGCCTGGAAGCGGGCCTGGGGAGCTCGGGGGGGTTGTCCTCGCGGCGCTTAGAAAGTTGCATGTCCAGAACCTTGGCGTCCTGGCGGCCTGCAGCCAGCTGTGACCTGCTCGCACCTGGAGGAGCCCCCCCCCCCCCCGTGCTATTTCTCTGGGGAACTAGGACTGATAAAGCGAACCACAAAACAAATCTCAGTTTCAAAGGGTTCTTGTTTTGCGACGTACATTCTCTGACAGTAATGAACTTGGAGCTCAGTAACTAATCTTTGAGGATTTTTCAAATGTTTGGAAACAAAATGACATACTTACAATGAACCCGTGGGCCAAAGAAGCGAGAAGAAATAAAAACAGAAAGTATTCTGACGCAGGCGAACACGAAAGCGTGGTGTTGTGTTGGCGGGCCGCCGTTAGGTCCGTGTTTTCCCGGGCGCGTGGCGTACTTGAGGCCTGCGTTGCAGGAGGAGGGGGTCTCAAGTCAAGAGACCCTCACTTCAACTTTAAGAAAATAGGAGAAATGGAAATCAAACCTACCATAAACAAGGAAATAAAGATCAGAACACAAAGCAATGAAATCAGAAACAAAAGCCCTAATAGAAACAAGGGAACCAAAAGCTTGTTCTTTGAGAAAAATGAACAGAATTTAGCAACTTGGAGCCAGCTCGATGGGGGAGGAAGACACGAGAGAAGACAGGAGCAGGAGAGGGGAGGTCACTGCAGACTCCAGAGAGAGGGGGCAGGGACAGGACTGTCAGCAGCTCAGTACCCGTGAATCTGAACACCGGGGTGAGCTTGGACCAAATCTTTGGGGTCTGTGCTTGGCCACTCTTCCTGTGTCCGTTATGGAGGGAGAACTTCTGGGGAGCACCTTCACCGTGGAGCACATCCTGGCCCAGGGTGGCTTCACTCCTGCATCTCGCCAGACATTGTAGAAGGAGTAACAGGAGTTTGACCCAAACTCTTCTTTCGGGCAGCTTGAAGGTGGGGACACTCGTCACCCTTCTGTGAGGTCCGCACTGCCCCATTAGCCAAGGCAGACAGAGAGTTGAAAACAGCAATGAAGACTCCTGAGCACTGTTTTAGGTAACATGTTAGCATACTGGGTTCCACAGTGTGTAAATTACCGAGGACTCGGGCTTCGCTGAGGAATGCGAGGCGGGCATCAGAAAGCCAACAGATGCGGGTCTTTATGGTGACAACCCAGAAAGGGAACACTCTGTGAGCATCTTATAGTGAAGCTGCACCTGACAAGGCACCATATCCCTTTCTGAGAAAACTCTCAGCAAACTAGAACTAGAAGGGCACTCAGCCTGATCACTCCTCAGCCTGATCACGCGCACGTACCGAACCCCTTCGCCTCCCACTGTGCTTCTGGGCAGCCGCTGAGGGTCATTCCCCAACGGCAGCCATGCCCGCTCGCACTGCTCCTCGCGGGCGCTGGCTGTCCCCGTGGATTAGAGGTTCTCTCTCCGTGCCTTTGATTCTGGGCATATTCCGGGTGCTCGCTTAGGGCCACGCTCTGCTGTTCACGTGTCTGTGTAGCCTTTACGCAAGCAGAGCCCGGTGCTCCCTCCCTGTCCCCACCTCCATTGTCGTTTGCTGCTTAGGTCCCCAGTTCCTGTAACAGAGCTCCTCACGGCTGCAGGGTGCTCCTCGCCGCGTGGCACAGCGCTCAGCCTTCAGTAGACGCCTCTTGACCCCGGCAGTCTGGGTTGTAGTTTAGATATTCTTCTCCATGGGAATTCTGTGTCCTCTCAAGAGATTTTCGTTGTGTGGCAAAACAGGACTGAGAAATTATTTTCTTCTTGATCATAGTAATGTTTAACTCTGGGATTCTTCATGAACACATTCACATGCTATCTCACATCATGTTAAACGTTTTGTATTGCTTTAGCTCTTATAATACAGAACTGTAAACTATGCAAAGAACTGTAGGATGTTCATAAAATTCTCATGGGCCCTTATATTTTAGTAATTGTGTTTATAAATGGATTGATTGCAAGAACCTGCTTGAGAAACTTAGTCTTTTTTTTTTTTTTCTTTTAACTTGAATGTATTTCCTACGTTATGCAAAGAGCATCTTTTCTTAGGCAGTGTTATAGGGGAGAAAAGGTTCCATGAGGCTTTTGGGGCCTGGGGACAGCTGAATTAAGGCTCCCTTTATCTGGGAGGACAAACTCTATTAGGCCATTAGTTCATGGTCATGTCCTTAGAGCGCCTTAGGATGTGACGTCGGGAAGACTTAGCACTTGAAGCAGTATTTACAGATTACGTCTCTCATGCTCCCAGCCTCACAGCGTGCAGGTGGAAATCACTGAACAGCTCTGGAAGATTAAGTAACATGCCCAAGGGCAAGCAGTTACACAGTAGAAGTTAAAATTCAAAGCCTGATATGTCTGAATCCAAAGCTTGGGCTATTTTTACAAAATCATGCTGCCTTTCCATATAATTTCTAAGTTTCTGAACTTACTGTGGAGCACAAAACATTCTCTATTGATAAGCCATATTTATAGAGCCGTGAGTATAAGCTTTTTGCCTATCTGACCTTCCATTTCAGTTCATAAAGTGTGGATAATAAGACTTCCTCCTGGGCTACTATAAGGAGGAAAGTATCTGCTCTTAGCCTGGGGAGATAAGGAAAGCCTACAAAATGGCCAATCCAATTCAGTTCCAAATTATTCTAATCTGTCCAGTAATAGAAGGAATTTCTTTCTACAAAGTGAAGCATAAAAGCTTCAAGGTATCCTTTAATCTGCTCAACTTCTCTAAAACTTAGTAAGAAAGTCCATAGTAAGAGAAGTAGAAGAGTACTGCATGTGGAATTCTGAAACAGCTATCAAGGAGAGGTGGGAGGAATGTTCGCTGAGCTTCCGTGACACCTGTGGAACTTCTGCCGGCTGTGGGGACACGGTTCATCTGAACCCCTGTAACTGTTTATCCACCCCGTTCCCGGGATGGCTGTTCCATGCCCAGGTCTGGATGGCGGAGGGTGTGTGTGTGTGCGTGTGTGTGTGTACACGCATGTACACGCGTGTACGTAGGATGAAGTCTTGGAGCTCACCTTGTGCGGAAAGGGACGAGCTGCCAACAGACACGTCCCGTTACGAAGAGCGCTCTCTGAAAAGTCAAGGTGGCTGTGAGCTGAGGGCTGCATGCTGCCTTGGGCGGCTGCCTGGAGGCGGTGGATGCTGTGGGAGGGGTGGGCTTGGGAGGCATAAACGAGCTGTTTCCCCCAGAGACGGTCAGTCAGAGCTACCATCGATCCCTTATTGACTTTGCATTTTCAGTTCCTGGTACAGGGACCAACACAGGACAGGCCCTCAGTAAATGTTGAATGAATGAGCAAGGAAGACAATGAAATGGCTTCTAAAAAGCTGCTATGTTCTCTCAATTTCTTTTGCTGTTAAATTATATTCTACGTTGGTTGGTAAACATGAGCACAGATCGGAACCACCCAGAGGCTTGTTCAAAGTGGCGCTGGCCCGAGGCATGGAGTTTGTAATTCAGTAGGTGCAGGTGAGGGCTGGGAGCCTGCCTTTCTCCCCAGGCCCTGGGGCAAGCTGCTGCTGGTGTGGGACCCGGCTGGGAGGACCACAGCCTCAGGGCATGGAAGGGTTGTTTTAAGTGGCCTTTTAAAAAATTTTTTTTAATTTTTTTTAATTTTAATTTTTTTTTCCATGTTCCAAGATTCATTGCCCATTCCCCACACCCAGTGCTCCACGCAATAGGTGTCCCCAGTACCCTCCACCAGGCTCTCCCATCCCTCCACCCCCTTCCCTCCAAGTCCCTCAGTTTGTTTCTGTGTCCAAAGTCTCTCTTGTTTCCTTTCTCTCCCTGAATTACCCTAGTTCCCATTTACTTTCCTTCTCCCACTGTCCTCCAGGTTACCCCTCATGCACCGCAAATAAGTGAAACCATGCGATACTTGACTTTCTCTACTTGACTTATTTCACTCAGCATAATCTCTTCCAGTCCAGTCCATGTTGCTACAAAAGTTAGGTATTCATCCTTTCTGATGGAGGCATAGTATTCCATTGTATATATGTACCACATCTTCTTTATCCATTCATCTGTTGATGGGCACCTTGACTCTTTCCACAGTTTGGCGATTGTGGACATTGCTGCGATGAACATTGGGGTACATTTGGCCCTTCTTTTCACTACATCTGTATCTTTGGGGTAAATGCCCAGTAGTGCAATTGCAGGGTCATAGGGTAGCTCTATTTTTAATTTTTTAAGGAATCTCCACACTGTTTTCCAGAGCGGCTGCACCAGCTTGCATTCCCACCAAAAGTGTAAGAGAGTTCCCCTTTCTCCGCAGCCTTTCCAACACTTGTTTCCTGACTTGTTAATTTTGGCCATTCTGACTGGTGTAAGGTGGTATCTCAGTGTGGTTTTGATTTGAATTTCCCTGATAGCTAGTGACGCTGAACATTTTTTCATGTGTTTGTTAGCCATTTGTATGTCTTCTATGGAGAAGTGCCTCTTCATGTCTCTTGCCCATTTTTTGATGTGTTCATCTTCTTTTTGGATGTTGAGTTTGAGGAGTTCTTTATAGATCTTGGATACCAGCCCTTTGTCTGTAGTGTCATTTGCAAATATCCTCTCCCATTCTGTGCGTTGCCTCTTTGTTTTGTTGACTGTTTCCTTTGCTGTGCA
>PITA01032116.1:0-14307 GCA_004023965.1 Spilogale gracilis
TAGCAACATGGACCGGACTGGAAGAGATTATGCTGAGTGAAATAAGCCAAGAAGAGAAAGTCAAGTATCGCATGGTTTCACTTACTTGCGGTGCATGAGGGGTAAACTGGAGGACAGTGGGAGAAGGAAAGTAAATGGGAACTAGGGTAATCTAGGGAGGGAAACGAAACAACAGAGACTTTGGACACAAAAACAAACTAAGGGACTTGGAGGGGGGGGTGGAGGGATGGGAGAGCCTGGTGGTGGGTACTGGGGACACCTAAAGCGTGGAGCACTGGGTGTGGGGAATGGGGAATGAATCTTGGAACACTGGAAAAAAAATTTTTTTAGTAACAACAAAAAAAAGAGGGTCACATGGCTAGGACTTAGGGCCACTTGGCCTCTGGGAGCTGAGAAAAACTTCCAGCTATGCCCAGCGAGAAAACGGAGACCTCAGTTCTGCAATCACAGACACTAAATTCTGCCAACAACCTGAGAGAGTGTGAAAGGGGAACCAACTTCCAGATAAGAATCCAGTCCTAGCCAATACTCAGGGTTAGCCCTATGATGCCCTGCAAAAAGAAACTAGCTACACTGTGCCCAGAGTTCTAACCTGCAGAAGCTGGGAAATAATAAATAGGTGTTAAGTCTCTGATTTTGTGGTGATTTGTGATGCAGCAAAAGAAAACTAATACAGGGTGATATTAGAAATATTTAATAATCAGCAGGGCAGAGGCACTAGCAAATGAGAGTGGACACAGACATTATACAACCAATAGGGTGGTGTGGCAGAATAGTAGCCATGAAGGGAGGTTTGTAGTGCATGTTTTATATATGTGGAAATGGATGTTCAGTGGAGATTAAGTAGCCCAAAACTTTGTAGCTATAAGGGCAGAAGCTGATTCAATCCCAGACTGGAAAGCAGCGTAGCACAACAGAGGAGCACAGATGTTGGTGTGGTGAATGAAGGGCTTGGGGATCCATCCTTGGGGATTGGGACTTGATCTTCTGAGTAAGTGTGAGCTACAGATAAATGTCAGTAATATGCAAGTATCCAGTAGAAGCTTGAGTGTGTGGAGGGGACAGCTATGTTTGTGATTCAGGAAAGGGTTTGATTAGAGAAGCAGAACCTTGACAAGTGATACGGAACACAGTGTTTGATAAAGAAACTAGGCTGTAAGCAGTCATGAGGGCTGGTTAAGAAGGCTAAGCAAAGCTGTGGTCTTTGTTTCTGACTGGGGGCCTGGAGGCCTAGGTTAGTCAGGCTTGTGGTCAAGACAGAGCGCTGGCTGTGGAGAAGGGCAGAGCGAAGACTAGAGGGAATCCCTGCAGCTGCCCTGCAACCCATGAGGAAAATCTGGCTGAACGTACTGGGGCAGCAGGAGCCCATGCCCGTCCTTCCCCACCGCCAACCCCGACCATGCCAGAGGAAGCGCAGTGCCTCCTCAGGGAGCTGAACAGGCACGTGGCCCAGGACTCAGAGAAGTCTAAGGTGGAGGATGTGGGAGCTGCGCACCGGGGTGCTGCCCCAGGTCACGCAGGCGAGGCAGCACACAGGTGAGCAGCTGTGATGTCTGGCACCCTGCGCTGCCCTTTAGAACTTGAAAAATGCTGCTCCTTCCCGTCACCTCCCATGTCTCACATGAATTGTTCTTGTGAACCCATCTTAAGTGGAACCTCACAGGGAAGGCAACTGTGGGAGGTGTAGGTCCAGCTTTGCCAAGGTGATTCAGTCCAAACCACATCCTTCGTCAAGAAAGAAGAAAGTCTGCAGCCGCGGGAATGAGGTTCCAAGGCTGGAATTTCAGATGTGAGTTTTCTGTGCAGGCCTTTTGTGAGGACTTCCCACAGACTGTACACCCCCAGGATCTTGGTCTCAAATCTGCCCACTCTAGCCCTCTGTCACCTGCTGTCCCACAGGCCATCTTTGGCCATGCCAAGAATCCTTGACTCTGGTCCTATGTTTCAACAATCACAGCTAGACATTTTGCTCCCAGATCTTAGACCTCTTCCCTTGCCCGACACCTTCCCCTCATTGTTGTACCCACACATTCTAAGTGACCCCAAAGAGGTCACTCAGTGACACTGGTATATACATTATATACTCAATACACGGATCTCCTCTGTGTCCCTGCTAAATGCCCAGTTTCTTTATAACCATTGATGGTCAACTCATAGTCAAGGCTCCATTCCTATTCCATTTTAAATAGTGGAAAAGAGAAATATTATTTGTATTGAGTCTGAAGAGGTCTCCCTAAACTTTGCGCCTATTAGTCTAGATTTTACCACTAGGTCCTAGAAATCATCAAAGTCCCCAGACATGGCGGTGAAGACTTGCAGGAACTAGAGCTGGACAATCCCAGGTTCAAATCTCAGCCCTGCCACTGCGGGCTCTGTGCCCTAGCTTCGGCCCACTCATTTCAGTTTCCTGTGGGGATCAGCACTGAGAAAGGCTAACAGTGATTTTCTCTTTCCCTGTGCTTCAGTCTCCTCATCTGTAAACAGCACCTGGGAGAATTCTTAAGAGTAAATGCAGCACAGTGAGTGGCACACGCAGAAGGCCCAGCAAACGCCAGCTTTTATTACCCAAAGATACCAATGTCCGGAAGAACATTCTTTTCTAGTTAAACGTCCCTGGTCCCTGTCATGGTTCTCAGGCCACTCTTCTTCCCAGACTGTCGGTACAGCACGTGATTGGGTGACCTTCACCTCTCTGCCCCTCGCCTCCGGGTCCTGTCCTCATCAGTTCCCGCTGTCCTGCACTCCTGGGGCTAACACCCAGGGCTACGGAGATGCAGAAGCTGGAAGGGCGGTGTAGCAGCAACAAGCTGAGCGCTGACGTCGGAGGTACAGGAAGGTGCCTGGGGATGCTGAGAACAGCTGTCCTGGAAGTGAGCAGGAGGTGGCACCAGCTCGTGGGAGCCGCGGTGGGGGCCGGGATCTGCACAGAGCATCGCGGAGGATGCTGTGGTCCCTGCCAAGCCCTGTGCTCACAGCTCACTTCAGCCTGGCAGGAAGCAGCTGAAGATGTTCCTTCAACATCATCAATTCCCTACAATTTCCTACTCCTCCTTGACCTAGAAAAAAAGACCAACAGAGAAATGCCATCCCATCTGGAGTCACAGAGAGCTCTGGTAAATATTTCACTTTCTCTATCTCTTAAGGAAGCCCTGGGAGGAGAAATGAAAAAAGCAGAACAAGCAAGGCAATATGCACTTTATAGCAGTCACTGGCTCCAAGCATGTCCTGCCAAGACAGATCATTCTGTGCCTGAGAAGACTGAGCTCAGAGAAGGAAAATGATTTGCCCTAAATCTCCGAGGAGAGTTGTAGCACAGCCGGCTTATGGCACAAGCATCCTCTGTCTCCTATAATCAAACCCTCTATATTTCCTCCTTACTCCACCCCCGTGTGTGTACACGTGTACATATATGAACATACAGACACATGCACACGTCTCGATGGATGCATTAGGGGCAATTTAGAAACATAGAAGACGAGGAAAAGGAAAATCATCTAAAATGCCAAAATTCAGAAATCACATGCTGGGGGTTTTCTTTTTTTCCATGTATAGACAGAATATATGAATAATATACAGTATATACTTTTAAGCACTGGAATTTAGTGTAAATACAGATTTACAATTTCATTTGCTCATTTACTATATTATGAAGTGTATCTACAATATTCTTCCCAAACATTTAATAGCTTTAAAATACAACATCATATATATAGACCATATTTATTTAACTCTTCCACTATGAATGATCTTGAAATTCACTTTATTATTTTGCAATTTAATTAATGAGGCAATGGGCAACTTCCAGCCAAAGTGGAGTAATAGAGATCAGATTTATTCTCCCACCTGAAAAAAAGTTTTTAAAACATGCAGAAAAAAAAGGGGGGGCTTAAAACAGCTATTTTCAAGAAACTGGCCCTGAAGCAATGCAGGACAGTGATCCCTGGGAGGTGGGAAACCACCAAGGGGGGTGAGAGTGTGGGCTGCTCCAGCTTGCCACCCTGAGTTTTCAGGTCACAGTGCAGGAATGGGGAACCCAAGCAGAGCTTGCTGAACTCCGAGATGAGCAGACATAGCTGGGAATCCAGAGAGACCAGTTAGACAGAGACAGAGAGAGATTTCTGCACAGAGAGCAGGCCCTGGAGACCTACAGAGGGCCTGTCTTGAGTCTTCAAGAGAATGCTAATTACCCCACAGAAGAATATTATATACTGTAGAAAGAACTGTTTGAAAAGATTAGAGGTAACAGCGCCCAGCATTCACGTACAGCTGGAAACTTATTTCCACAATTGTTCACAGCCTATTCCCACCAGCCAGACTGGACATATTCGTAATTCACCAGGCATTCAGCACAGTAGTCAGGAAGGCCTTGATTCAATAATGGGGAAACCAGCCTTGTTCTGAACCCACCAAAAAGAATCTTAAGACCCAAAAGAATCAAATTGTTTCCAAGTAACTCAAATGCATCCCAGAAAAATGACCAAGATTATGTATAAGGATACAGAAATATTCAGGACCCAACAAGGTAAAACTCACAGTATCTGGCAGCCAATAAAAAATTACCAAGCAGGCAAAGAATTAGAAAAACACAACCCATAATGTAGAATTCAATCAAATAAAACTCATCCAGATATAGCACAGATGTTAAAAAGAGCAGAAAAGTTCATTAAAACAGTTATTAAAACTGTATTCCCTGTGTTCAGATAATTAAGTAGAGACATAGAAGAGACAGAAAAGATCCTAATCACTTTCTACAGATGAAAACTAAAATGTCTGAGGTGAAAAGTACAGTGGGTGCAATTAAAGGCAGAGTAGAAATTGCAGGGAAAAAAAGATTAACTAGAAGTGTGGCAATACAAGGTATACAAAATAAAACATGGAGAGAAAAAAATGTAATGACAAGAACAACAGTGAAATATAGGACAGTTTCAATATACATGTAACTGAAATCCTCAAAACGGGAGGGGAGGGCAGACGAAATAATGGTCAGACTTTTCTAAATCTGATGAAAATGATGAACCCTCACACCCAAGGAGCTCAACAAAGCCCAAGCACAAGAAACATGAAGAAAGCGACATAGACACATGTTGCCAAGATACAGGCAGGTGTGTGAGAAGTGGCCCCTCCTTGTCTCTCCCCCTTCCTGTTCAGCTCAGAACAAAGAAGGCAGACACCCCCAAGCCCAGGAGGGTGGCACCAGAAGGCCAGGAAGCCATGGGTCTCCTCTCAGGGCCTCTGGTTGTCCACAGGGGACAGTCCCACAGGGTCCATGTTAGTTCTCTTCAGGCTAGAAAGACGGGGATCCTGGAGCAAAGGTGATGGAGGGAACACCCCACAGTAGTGTGTCCTTACTGATCTTAAGCAGCTGCCTTCCTCTGCTTTGGTGCCAGGCACTGAAAACATTTTCCGTAATTTTAGGGGCCAACTTTTACTTAATGGGAAACCAGAGATACAATGTCCGTGTCATCCTGAATACCAAATAACTCCCATGTAGGCCTTGCCCTTGTCCCCAGGATTTTCTAATCGTATTGCTCTCCATGAACTTGCTGCATGCTAATTATCTGCCAACCTGCTCGTCTCTCTACCAGACTGAGTTCCTCATGGGCAGGGACTGTGCCTTACACATCTTTGTATTCCCAGTGTTAGGAAAAAGCACTGCCCAAAGGAGGCCTGAGATAAAGTTGTGCTGAATTACATGCAGAGCTGGGGTCCAGACCTAGCCTCACGCTGTCCACGTCCCGTATTCTGCTTCACTGGAACCCCCTGGACGAGCGGGGCGTCAGGGCTGCAGGGAAGGACTGGGAGTGCTTTCTACACTGAGGCTCCATCTCCTCTGACAGGTGCCACAAGGCTCTCCCTGCCTTGTCTTGCTCCCTCACCTTTTATCCCTCTCAGGTGTTCCCTCAATAAACTTCTGGCCCAAGTCGGTGTTGGCATCTGCTTCTGGGAAAACCTGAGCTGGTAGAGTGTGAGCTGTGGCTCTCAGAGCAGGGATCTGGCTGGGGGAGAGGCCAGGAAGCCCTAAACATCCCATTCCTGATGTTCGAAAGAGGCCCAATCAGGCCACCTGATTTCCTCACCAGTTTGATATGGCTTGAAAGCTGGAGGTCTACACTGTTTTTAAATACGAATCACATTATCCAAGGGATTAAGGACACGGTTTCTGGCTGGCAAAGGAGAGACAACACTCATGACAAATGCCGCCTAGTAGCTCATTTCCTTAGAAGTAATCTTCCAGGGGAGCCGAGGGGTTAGTGCACAGAGACCTTGATGGTGCCTAATGTATCCTAAAACCCCCACCCACTACCCAACCAGAAGCAGGCACCCTCCTACAAAACTGAAACCAGAAACTGAATCTACCACACTGGGTAGAGGCTGAGAAGGACTCCCATCTCCTATACCGTCCAATTCAGTTCTTCCTCCTTTTGCAAGAGGGGCGTAAGAGAGGCCTTGGGAATAAAATCTGAACCTTGAGACTGGTGCATGAGTCACTGAAGGGAGGGTCAGGAAGAGCTAGGTGGGCCTCAGGGCTTGTAGTGAGTGTCCTGAGAATCAGGCGAGAATATAGTCAGTTCCTCCAACGAGTGGGGATACTTTCCTATCTTAGCTCTTCTAAGACAGGTGACATGCCTGAGGGATGGAGACCAGGGACCGATTCCTCACCTGTGACCACCAATCCCTCTGCTTTGACTGAAACAAGACAATGCACATGTAGGATCTACAGGAAACTGACAACTTGAAAACCAAGTAACAACGGGGTGTTAGCCAGGGAAAACAAAACCTTCTTACACATGTCCCATGTTGCCTTAGCTACTAAGATACTTAAAACTAAATTCAGCCAAATGCCTTTTACCTCTGTTCCTCTCTCATCAGGTCTGGTCTAACTTTTCAGTTACCACATTTCAGTGTCCAACTTTGTAAGCACCAAGATGAAGGTAGAAATGTTGAGGTAGATGGCCAAGAATTATGACAGTGTACCCCAGCCCTTGGGGATGGCAGCTGTTGGAAGAGAAGCACTCATGGATAGTTTGCTTGCCAGTTGTGGTTTTGTGTCTCATACAGGAAAACTGCCTTTTTTCTTTCTTTGGTGTACAGTTCTGTTTGACTTGGTCAGTGTTGATGAGCGTGGGCCCCACATGGCACAAACCACTTGCCCTGCCTTCTTACTGACAGCACAAGAGCCCAGCACTAGCCTGAGCAGTCTGAGGAAGTTCTGTGCTGACCCAGACATTCACAGGCATCTAAAAATACATTCACTCATCCAACAAATATTTATTGCTATTGTGATACTAATTTTTATCATATGCCATTCATTCTGACCCCTATAAAGAAAAATCAGATGAAGGATTCATCATCTAGGTCAGGTTCCATGGGGTCCCTTGTGATCTGTATGCCCTCTTTGGAGTAGGCAGACACTCGGGGACCCTAAGCATCCTAAAGATTTCTACGCACGTTTCACATTTGTTCCCTTCTCGGTTGGCCAGGTGGTGGTCTTGGTACCTCCTCTCTCATATTTCTATTATGTAGACACATATTCATACCTCTTTCCCCTCATCTCAGTTCCTAAGCTTCTGTGAGCCAAAAGGCCAGAGCCTATAATCATTTTGAAAGAAGTTGAAAGCAGTACTTATCCCAAGATATTAAAGTGGCATGAACTATCAAAATCTTTGACCCATTAAGTTCACTTTTAGGAATTTATCATACAGATACACAAACACACAATTCGTGTGTGTGTGTGTGTGTGTGTGTGTGTGTGTGTTTATTTTAGCAAAATTTGTAACAGAAAAGTATTAAAAATCTAAATATCTTTCAATAGGAAGGTGGTTTAGACATTATGGAACAGCCATACATGAATCCTATGCAGCCTTAAAAAAAGGGGGGGATATATAATGTTAAGAGAAAAAGCAAGGTACAGAACAGTGGATATATGTGGAAATAAAAAGGGAGGAGGCTACATATTTTCTTGCATGTGCATAAAATATTTCTTAAAAATCCACTGGAAGAGATTGGTTGGCTCCACGGAGGGGAACTCAGTGGCAAGAAAACGGTGGTGGGAGAAAGACTTCTTTGTATATTCTTTTGTACCTTATGAATAATGAAACATGATAATATATTGCTTAAAATAATTAAAATTTTAAAAAATAGTTAGAATTTTAAATACACTAATTACAGGCACTCTGATGGTATTTCTACTTCCCATAAAAGGGTCAGCACTATTCCATGTAACTGAATGCAAATCATTCAATAGCTTTAAATTAAAACCTGCCCTTTTCTCTGGAAAATGGGAAAGACAGAAATCGGTATGCCCAAAGACTGATAAGGAACATAAATGAAAAGTCGGGGGATTTACTCAAGATCCCACAGTGAGCTATGAGTGTTTTTAACAGTGCATTGGTACCCAGCCCTTCATCTGTTCAAGTGGAATTGCAGCTTTTACTTTGACCGTGTATCTCTGCTGTGTGACCTGGAGAGACGCACTCTTTCTTTCTACTGAGTTCCTCCATTTCTACAACAATGAGGTTGAACTAGGTAGGCTCTCAGGTTGATTTCAAATTTCAGTTTTATGACCTCTTGAATAAAAAACCTAAAATAATCTCAGGCCTCTTTTTCCTTTATGATCACAACCACAGTAATCCTTCAGACATCCTTTCATCTGTTCCCTGATGAGAGCGAATCAATACGCTCCTAAGAGCAGAGTTTTGTCTGCAGAACAAAACTTCTGCTCTTCTTGTCCCAAAACCTCCAGAGAAAAAACATGGCAATGCTGAACACTTCACATTTATTTGTGTTTTTTTGTTTTTGTTTTTTGTAATCTCTACACCCAACATGGGGCTCAAACTCACAGCTGACATCTTACACATCTAGCCATACAGGCTTTGTAGCGACAGATTTTGCCTAGATGTGTTTCAAGATCATAGTTTGGACTACTGCTGATTTCTATCCAGAAGTGGAAAAGAGATGAATAAATGTTTCTCAACCCTGTTCAGGGCTGGAATTTTTCTTGCAAAGTGAAAGAAATAGTAGTGATGAATTTTGGGATAGTTGTGTTTAAACCTGCATGTTCCTCATGCAAGATAATAGATCAAGAGACCCAGGGTGCACTCTTAAATTTTGATAGGCCAACAGCACTTGCTAAAGAATGTTCTTTAGTAAGGAGGGACTAGAACCCAGAGGAGAGGAGTGAGATACAAAAGGCAGTTGTGAGCAAAGAAATTGTTAAACACATTGGCAAATCTAAATAAAGACAAACCAAAAGAAAAAGAAAATGGGGTATGGTCCAAACAGGGTGGAATAAAAGTATTGCCATGACCTGTGGAATAGGGAGGCCAGAATATTAAAGGTATTCTGAGGCCCTTGGTATTGTTTGGGAGGCATTGACCTATTTTACATTCTAAGTCAAGGGTCTCTCGAAATTTCAGGGTAATTATTCATGAATAGAAACAATGTAGTATTTTTCAAGTCAGACAGTGGGATTAAGGGAAACTTGATCAAACCAATGCTAGACAGAAGAGAAAGTCACGCAACTACAGAAACATGCGAAAACATGAAACAAGATGATCCGGTAAGCCCAAATATACCAGCGATCACTGTATATGAATGACGGAGGTCAGTAATAGCTAATGTTTATTACGTTGTAGTTAGTGCTTGCCAGGCAGTGTTCTAAGGGCTTTGTCAGTGTTGACTGAGTCATTACAACAAAGCTTTATAGAGGGGGAAGCTGAGAAAGAAGTCAAGGCATGTTCCAAGAATGCACAGTATATGTGACAGAGATGATACTGCATCTTCTACCCCTCCAGTATATTTCAAATAAGCCCAAATTTCTTAGAGAAATGACTTGCCATGATTTACACCGCCCCGGCTGACCTGAGCCCTGTCCACTTTCCCCACCTCCTACAGGTCTCTTTCTGTGCCAGGCTTGGCTTTCTTTTCCTCATCGTAACTACTGTCCAAAGTTATTTATTTGCCTGCTTGCTGATCGTTTGTTTTCCCCTACCAGAACGCAAGCCATGGGAGGAGGGGCTGTCGTATTTACTGCTGTGTCTGCTGTGCCTAGGAGAGCGTCCGGTGCATAGTAGGTGTTCAAAACTGTTTGTCAACAAAAAAATAAAAAGCTGTTTGTGGTCTGTCTTCCCTGGCTGGGCTGTGTCCGTGCGCTGCTTGCCCCTGGGCCCTGGTGTACAAGCCACTCGGGGGTGTACAAGCAACTCATCGGGCGTAAAGAGGTGCCCGATGAGTCCTTGCCAAGAGCAGAGAGGTGTGGTTACCTGGCTCAGGAGGCCACTGAGGCCACTCCTCTTTCCCTCAGCTCCTGTCCTCCTTTCTACCTGCTGTCCATCTGTCCCAGAAATGCTTGATTCAACATGGTGAAAATCGCACCAGTTATATCATGCATGTGAATTCCAAATCCTCATGTCTCTCAGTAGCAGCTCTGTGTATCTTCCCTTAGTAGTGCAGTAACCTTTACTGTCAGCTTATTTGATTACAATGCTGAATGTTTTTCTGACTTTAAGAAGTTTGCTACTCCTCTAGGGTGGACGTAGTCTCCAAATTAAAAAATGTTACGGGAAACATCCGTGAGGACCTCAGTCATGGAAAGTATTTTCTATTTTTATGTAATGCTTACCTAGAGTCTTATTTCTTTGGGCCCAAACTTAATTTTGCTTTGACTCTCTGTGTTGACCTGCATGTTGGACACAGATCTTCAGTTAAGATGGATAAGAAACTCCTAATGCTAAAAGCTATTACTCGGTCTTCCCGGTGCCTTCAAGGATTTTGTTAACAGCTTTCCTTTTGGTTTACAAATGATCCCACAGTCTGCGTGCCATATTAAAATGTGCAGCACGGGAGCACCTGGCTGGCTCAGTTAGAGGAGGGGCATGTGGCTCTTGTTCTCAGCGTTGTTACATACTCAACCTTAGCCTACCTCCTCCTTCAAGTTTTCAGCCTCGGTGATAGATAACTCAATCCCATGAACTGAAAATACGATAGAAATTGCTCTACAGAAATGTCATAGTTTCAGAAATTATGAATGTTTTTAGCAGATATTCTTCAGAATTCAAACTGTTCTATTTAACAGCTTCATTCAACTACAGAATGCCCAGAAGTGCATTCTGTGGTTCAGACATGCTGTTCGGCATATATAAAGTCAGGAGTACTCTAAATGGCACACACAAAAAAATACATAAAATTCCTTCAAGACTGTGATGTGGTTCTTATGCAACCAAAATGAAGTAGTAAATAATGCCATGTGAAGTCTGGGGTTTCACTTATGAAACTTAAGATTTTTGAAGCTATAATACTGGGACTGAAAATGTCCCCTGCCTGCTGGTACTCCCAAGCCCACCTGGCCCCCCATTTAAGTAAAGATATTTGTAAGAGTATGCCAACTTTCTCACCTTTTCATCTGGTGGATCCTTCTCTGGACAGCATTAGAAAAACAACAGCTCTAGAATCTTGCCAGAAAATGTATTCAGCTTGGGTATGAAATACTATAAAAGGATTCCCTAGCCATTGCCCTTGGAGATCCTAAATACAGTATTAGAATGCCCAAAGTATTTTGGCCTTTTGTTTGCTGATAACGCACAGAATTCTCTGTTGTTAGTTCCTGTGAATTGTGGACCTATCAGGTTTGATAGCTAAAGAAAAAAAAAAAGGAGCGACCATATGTAAGATTTTGCACTTGCTGTGAAATTCCCACAAAGAGCTCCAATGTATTCCTTAATGACCGTTATTTTAAAGCACAGATCAAATTCCCTTTAGAATTTAATATCCTAATGTCCTCTAATTTGAAAATAACCTGCCCATATATTTTGTTAAGAGCTAATGTTTCAACAATTACATTCCTGGGAATCTAACTGAAGGAAGTAATTTTATTATTATTTATAACTGGGAAAAACTAGCAGTAAATTCAAAGTCCAGGAAAAGAAGCCTGTAAAAATGTGGCACATGATCCAGATGGGTTCCTAACACAATACTAAAGAGTACTGATAATGTACTCTGAAAGTGTTCTGTGGCAAAGTGATAAAAGCATTGTGTGTGTCTGTGTGTGTGTGTGTGCGTGTGTGTGTGTGTGTAGTGTGGAGTCACCCCTGGCTGGGTCATATATGATTCTGACTTGTCCAGCTTGTCTGACATAGTTGTGAAGTTAGTGGACACACAGGCACCTATTTGTATAAGTTGACTTTGATGAATATTTTAGTATTTTGTGTATTCTGGACCAAAAAAGCCAGAAGATACACACAGTTTCTGGGGATAAGGACATAGAGGATAAAGTGGGACTATGGTGATTAACCCCTTAGGACTGGGTTTTAAGCTCCCTACAGAGCTTATGGGCAAAACAAAATCCCTTTATTACATATTTTCATAGGGCCATGTATCTCTGCTTTATTTCACTTATCACAACAGTAATCTGTGTAATTATTTAATTAATGTCCATCTGTCCATCTGGTCTATAAGTCCCATTAGGGCAGAGTGTGTGTGTTCTGAACTATACTACTTGACATGTAGTCATGACAGTCAAGGAAAGGCAGGGGATGGAAAGAAGAGAAGGTAAAGGGGAAAGGGAGAAAGAAAAAGGGGTAAGGAAGGAGGGAGAAGCAGCAAAATGTTTATGAAGGATACAATGGTTCTAGGGGACAGAACACTATCAGACTAGAGGAGCACATTTTCATGGTTTCCACTTAGAAGACAGCAAGGCCAAGAATCAATGAAATCAACAGGAAGGGGGCAAGGGGATACCTTGGTACATGGCAAGTCAGGACATGGCAAGTCAGGAATCTCCCGCAGGACCCACGGTGAGAGAGCACTGGCAAGGGTGACAGATGCCTAGTAGGAATGTGGCAAAAGAGCAGCATCTCACTGAGGCATGGATTTGTTCCTGTATTTTCAGTAGTCTGAGGCCAGGGATTCCTGGATATATGAGGAAGAGGGTGGGGAAATGTCCCCATAAGGCCTACATGTAGATGGGAATGTGAAGCCAATAACATAGAAATGTCAGTGCCAGTTTATAACCTCAAACAGCTATTGCTAAGGACATCTGATATGCCTGAAAACTAAAACCAAAGAAATGTTATGAGAATGGTCACGAATTCAATGATTGTGATGGTTTTTCCCCTCTAATGTTCATAATTAGTTACTTTTATAATAAAAAGAAACACATAAAAGGAAAAACTGTGTCTCACTTGAAGAACTATTTTCTTTTAGCAGATGCTTAGAATTTTGTAATCCACGGTTTCTGCCTTTTCACCAGTTAAGAAAACTCGAGTCACATTTTGACTTCAACCACAGCAAAAATTAGTGAAGTAATCTAGATAATAGCTTTCTTCTCATTCTATAGGGCTGAGGGCCGCCAGAAAAAAGTCTCCAAAAGCATCTCTATTTTGTTTACTCCTATTGACAAGAATCTTTACCGTGCTGGGAGGAAAATTTTTTCTCAACCCTCCAAAGGTTCTTCCAGCTGGTGCAACAAGTTAACATGAGACAGATTAACAGGAGAAAACCAAATTTAATTTTGTATGTATGGGAACCCCACATATATGAGAGGTTCAAAGACAGAAAGGAATGGGATAGAGGCCTGGGGTTCCAAAGAAGGGGAAGGCAATTCACAGGAAAATAAGAGAAAAAGCATATTTTAGATGTAATTAGATGTCTACCCAAGATAGGTTACTCAGATAAGATTTTATCTCTGGTATTAATTCTAATCTGGGAAAGACTCCTAGTTTAAATTCTTCCAGATAGTTAAGGGAATTGGCAAAAAGTTTCTCTTGGGCCTACAGGGTCTCAATTGCCTTCAGCTCAATTGTCACATGGCAAAGTGGCACATTTTAGGGAGATTTTCTCTGAAGCTCTACAACCAGATGAGTTAGTTCTTAAATATATACTGTCCTCACTATACTGCTCACGCTGTCATATGTGTATGAATTATTAAGCATCACTGCCATTGTGGGATGATATACCCACGGGAGCTGTTATACCTTGGAGGGGAGTCAAGAGGTAAAAATAATTAGTAGCCAAAGATGAGGATCATTTTTTTCACTAAAAGATGAATTTTGGAATCAAAATCTTACTGGTTTCAATCCTGAATTTAACACTTACCTATGTTCATTTTCAAACAGATATAAAAATCCCTTTTTCTCAATACATGAATATTATATGTAATCTAAGTGCTAATAAATAGTTCAGTAAATGCCCTTTAGGCATTATTTTTCAAGTAGATTTGAGAGCTCCTCTACACCAGAGTTTCTCAATCTTGTCCCCACTGACAATTTTAATGGACCAGATAATTCTTAACTGGGGGTGGGGAGGGAGGAC
>PITA01032117.1:0-14306 GCA_004023965.1 Spilogale gracilis
AATTAGCATCTTTTTCCTTACCCCTAGACCCATGTTGTTAACCCACTGGTTTATGTCTTGATACCAGAGAAGCCTTAATGTCACCAAAAGCTAACAATTGTTCCCTGGTTCCCAGCCAGGATCCTACAGGGCAAAAATCTGGCAACATCAAGTTCCAGCCCATGGCACACAAGCCATTTTTGCTTCCACTGTCCACTCTGCAGCCTTCTGAGGAGCAACCTTCTCGCCAGAAGTGTTAGCTTCAGGAAAGCACTTATTAATCATTGCACTTGAGTTCCTGGACCACTGCTTGTTGTTGGGTGCTGAGGGCTGTTTCTCAAGTGTAATGACCCTCGACCTGTTAAGGAACCCCCTCCCCCTTTTTTAATATCCTGTCATAAGATGAATAGTTGAAACGTGATGCCACATGCAAACTCCCTGATAAGATCTTACTTAATGAAAAGCAAGCAGAGTCTTTCTTTTGAGAACATATGTCTTTTGAAAAATTCAAAGCAAATTGGAGATAGCATGTAAAATGTCTCAGGAAAAGAAAAAGTTCTAAATGAGAACATTTATCATCATCATAGATTCATGCAGGCTGTCAAGACACAATAAAGATTTTAACTCATTTTGTCTCCGGCAGCCTTTCCCACAAGGACCTTCATTAACAATACTCCCTGCTTGACCTGTTTCTGCTCAGCCACATCTCCTACTGTGGAGGACAGGGTGTGAAATATATCTTTTCAAATGGATGTCATTGATTTTAATATACCTTTAATAATATTGCAGCTCAGTGTTTTAATTACTCATACTTTTTGGTACTTCCGCCCTCCGGCAATTCTATCTAATAAATCTGATAAGTGCAGTAGACTCTGACACCCAGATATTAGATGTACAGTGTATGCTATGGGGAGACTGTTTTCCTTTGTGGTGGACTCACAGCCAGGTCAAAGGTGTGCCCTGAGGAGCCCAATCACTCTGACCTGCTGCCCACAGAAAGGGGAGGCTTTCATATGCTCAGTTGCAGCTGGACATCCTTCTCTGCTCTGTGGCAGCACTCCCAGGAGAATCCTTGATCATACTGTTCAAATGACAGCTTCATTCTGCCTTGAGATGTCTCTGCCCCGTCGACCCCAGCCGTAATGTATATTTCTCTTCTGTGCTTTGTTAGTAGTTAACACTTATCATTACTCTTCAGTTTCTCAGACTTAATTTCAGCTAATTTCATTTGTGTGCATTTTTTCTGTTGTTACAGGTTGCATCATGGTCCCCCATAATCCATGTGTTGAAATACTAACCTCTGCTATCTCGCACCATGATTTTATTTAGAAATAGGGTTGTCGTTGGGGCGCCCGGGGGGCTCAGTTCTTAAGCATTTGCCTTCTACTCAGGTCATGATCCCAGGGTTCCAGGATGGAGCCCCACATCAGGCTCCCTGCTCGGCAGGAGACCTACTTCTCCCTCTCTCGCTCCCCCTTCTTGTGTTCCCTCTCTGGCTGTGTTTCTCTCTGTCTGTGTTTCTTTCTCTTTATTTATCTGTCAAATAAATAAAATCTTAAAAAAAAAAAGAAATAGGGTTGTCATTGACGTAATTAGCTAAGTTAAGATGAAGTAACTTAGGCTAGCTAAGTTAAGACGAGTAGGTTAGGGACTGAATCCAATATGATGGGTTTCCGTTTAAAGGGAAAATTTGAACACAGGCAGATATAAAGGGAAGGCAAAGTGAAGAGAGAGAGAATGCCAACTATAAGCCAAGGAATGCCCACAGCTATCAGAAACTAGAAGAGAGGTAAAGAACAGACTCTTCCCCACAGCCCTGAGACAGAACCATCTCTGTCAATGCTGTGATTTCAGAAGTAGCCACCAGAACTGTGCAACAATAAATTTCTATTACTCTAAGCTACCCAGTTTGTGGCACTTTGTTAAGGCAGCCCTAGGAAGCTATTATATCCACTAAAGTCTAAATCTCTTAGGAGCAAAGATCTAATTCTATTCATCTTTGTACACCTAAAATAGTACCCACATGAGGAAGTTACTCAAGAAATGGTTTATTGAACTTAATTATAGGAGAGGTGAAGAGTCAAAAGGCACAAAGCTGATATGTGTGTTGCAGTGTAGACAGATAACGGTAAAAGGATGGACTCTTGCTTTACTGAAACAGATGGAATAGGAGGAGGTCCTAAGGGTGAGATTTTTTAGCAGGGAGGGTCCAGGTCCACAGTCATGTTTGACAAGCACCTACCCAAGCATACCTCTGAGGTATATCTGTCAGTGTTGGGGAAGCAGGCAAATAGACCCAAAGAAATCATGCACGATTGAGCAGTGGGACCTGCTTTGCATTTATTCAGGTAGCTTACAACGAGACAATAAACATGAAAACACAGGCATGGCTCCAGGAGTGACAGTGCTCTGGAGATAAATTCTTGCAAACACTGGAAGGTAAATTATAGGTAAGACCATGGGATATAGAAGAATGTATTGGTAACAAACAACTGGAATCCGTCAGGCAATCTCAGATACATGAGACGGGCATAGGGAGCACCTGGAAGCCTGACATTGAGCTGATGCTGATCTGAGGCATAAGAATCCAGTTTGCATTTAGGGATCTGGCTAAAGACAGATCTGTCTCAAGATGGTCTTTTAAAACGCAGTAGTTTCTATAGCATTAAAATAAACTTGCTAAAGTCTGGGATAAAGTAACTTGACACAGTGCATCTATTTTTAGCATCAGTTCACATCTAATTGAAGTGAATAACTATAACTGTAAACCAGTTGATTGACTCGAAAAGTTGCAAAGTGGTTTCTCCCATTATGCAAGCAGCCTTAGAGGTTTTCTGTTAGATCGGTATACTCGGCCCAATTTGCTTTTTTTTAGAAGTTTGGATTAAATGCCAAAATAACTACTCAGGAGTATGAGTTGACATGTTGCTTCTCTCATTCATGACACGGGCCTGGCCCCTGCCCTCACTTATGTGCCTGATCCTGGACCTAAAGTCTGGCATGCAACAAACTAAATCCCTCTAGTTTTCCTTAGCACTTTAAAAATTCTTTTCAAGTAGGATATAGAATAGTGTTGGCCTAAATTGCTTTAATTTACATATATATAAATGCAAATTCTAGGACTGGATCCTAGAGAAAAATCCTAGCTGTCCTACTTGTAACAAACATTTGCAGTGTAAAAATGTCTAGATGAAAATAAAGTATGACTAAGCCAGATGGACGGGGAAGTGACATAATTAATAAGAGTTTAAAAAAAGTAATTGGTTTTATGATTTTGTAAGTAACAAGTGAGAATCATAGAAAACTTGAAAATATAGAAGATTATAAAGAAAAAGTCACCAACAGTTCCACTACCTGAAGGCAACTGTTGAGTTTTTCCTGTTTTTTTCTGTGTAGAATCTCGTATTCCTTTTTGTCTTCAAGTCAAATTTTATCTAAGGCCTCATCAGCAGAGTTGGAGGAAAATCTCAGTCATTACTAATCCCTATACTATGTGTGGAGGGATGTCTTCCAAAAAAGTTTTATGCTATCTTTTGCAGTCAAGAACATTCTGGAAAGACAGTCTTTCATTCATTCCATACTGGTGACTAGAGTTATCCAAATTTATAAAGCCAGGAACAGAGATCTTTGATATGGTTTCCATGTCCACAGTTTTTAATGTTTAAACCTCAACCTCCTTGTTTTCCCCAGCCCCTCACTATGTACTGCACCATCCTTCCAGCCATATTATTGGTGGGTTCAGTGTCACCATGGATGTGCAGACTGGTCTCTACCCAGAAAACAAAACAAACAAACAGAAAAACAGTTGCTTCCGGGTGATGAGAAACTTTGCCAGTTCTCCTGTTTCTACCTCCTCTCTTCCCCCAAACATTTGCCTTCCAATCACCTTCCCCCCCACCCACCCCACAACCTGGTATCATCTCCTCTAGGACGATGAGTGGAAGCTGGATGTGGGAGCTGCTGAGAGTCTGTCACCTTCTGTTTTCAGCCCCACGAAATCTAAGCTGAGTGAAGAGAGCATAGAGACTCGGTGATCTTTTTGAAATGGCAAGGAAAAAAACACCCATACGCAGGAGGAACTTAAACAAATTAATTTCTTGCTAAATTTTTATGCCATATATGTTCGATATCATTAGGATCACACTGTGAGTGCACTTCTGAATTCTATTATTTTATTTACATTACAATTAAACATTGTTCCATATTGTTTAAAACTCTAAGCAAACGTGATTAAGAGCTACATGGTGTGTAAGAGTGAGTATGCCTCTATGCACCAAATATCGTGATCGGTGATGTGACGTAGGAGAGGAAGCCATGCAACCAGGCAATCTGGATTCCCATCTCAGGTCTGCCATTTATCACTGATACAGTCTAGGTGAGTTAATTCACTTCACCGATTCTCATCTGTAAAATGGGGATGATAATAGTCTGTATTCATGTTGATGTGGAGATTAAATGAGCCAGCATAAGGCAAGCCCTGAGAAGGGCGTCTTGCACACTGAAAAGAATGCCGACTCTCAATCCAGTGCACTGTCATGTTGTATCATTAAGATATGGATTCGAAACAGCCAGTGCTCAGTTTGAATCTGAACTCTGTCATCTCTGATCGTGGATAAATTACCTAGCTTCTCTGAACTTCAGTTTTCTCACTTACAAAACAAATAATAGTGTATCTTTTCAGGGCTCTTGTGCTGATTAAATCCAACGTTAAATTTAAATTCCTGGCATAAATTAATTAAAGGTTTAATATATTTTGACTTAATTTTTCCAGATTACCTATGCCTATACAAAGCCTTCTGAATAGTAAATGATCAAAACTTACCTGTTGAATAGATGTTCATTGATTAAAGAGCTGGATCACAATATGCTTACGTCAGTGCAAATGTTTATAAAATACCCAGAAGGATACACACTAACTTGGTTATAGAAAATGTTTGTGTGGGAATGAGATCGACCTAAGGAGGATTCACTTTTTCTCTACATAAAGTTTACAATGAAAATAAACTCATTTTATTTTTTTAATTTAAAACTAATTTTAAAATAATTTAACTTAAAAAAAAAAAAGTCAGGAACAGGGTTTCTTGCAGAGTCCTGGGTTTGTGGTTGTCACAATGCTACAAGTAGCACAAAGAAAGAAACAATGGGACATATATATTCCAGATCTTTCCAAGAGGCTTTGGATCTCACATTCTTTTGACCTTCCCTCTGAGCCCAAATCTATAGCCTACCCAATGTGGTGAGGAAAAAAAAAAAAAAAAATTTCCCCCTGAGTAGTTAGTTTTAAAATATACAAAAAGACTGTCTCATAAATTGGGCTACATTTTTTTAAAATTTATTTTTACATAATTATTCAAAGGACACAAATCTGCCTTGAAGTACTATCTTGTTTTGACACACTCCTCTCCAGTTGAAATGCTTCCATTGTAACATATCCCATTAAAAGCTTCTTTGTGTTGAGATGAAGTGGTAAAAATTGTGTTGTGTTTCTAGAAGAAAAGAGTTTAGCATAGTTGATGAGATTTTGCCAGGGTTTGACATTTCTCTGTGTAGTAGTGGGCTACATTGGCCTTGCTAACAACACCCACACACGGACCTGTGTAGAGGTGATTGCTTAGCTCTGCAGTGAACTCTCTTGGGTGGGGTAGGCCCCTCCCAAGCAGCATTTGGCTGTTACTATTCACAGAGGAGAGCCCTATGCCCAGTCAGGGCATGATATCCCTCAGAGGTGTTGATTATTCATCCCACTTATCAGATCAAGGATGGAATGACTAGCCATTGGGTGCACTCTCCTTTCTCCTTCTGCCAGGATGCCATTCAGATTAGTCTGGAGTTCAGCCTGTCTCTTCTGCATTATACGTCACTCGTCTCTTTGGAGAAATCTGCCATTTGGCTGGAGACATGTTTGAAATTGCAGTATGATGCCTGGGACATTCACAGATTCCAGAGAAATGAGAGAACCTCAGGTGCCAGGCTGGCAGGAAGGCCTGTGTTCTTTGACAAAGTATTTTTTCTGTGTCAAAGATTTCAGAGAAAAAGGTGTGAGTTAGAAAAGATGCCACAGTAGGACACAGAAAGAAAGGGCTTAATGGAACAAGATTTAGACAAGAAAAAGTTTGATAAGGCCAATGTGTGCAAAATTCTAGTAGGTAAAATGTTACCCAATGGCCTTCTGTCCTCTGTTGGTGGCCTCCATCCTTCTAAAGCCCGATTATGGTGGAAAATGTGTAGGACCAGAGGTCAAGCAGATATTGATTCAAAATCTGGCACTGCCATTTAAAGATCTGACTTTAGCTATGTTCTTTATCCTAGAGGGCCCTCAGTTCTCTCTTCTATAAAAAGGGGATGAAAATATTTATCTCACAGTACTGTGGGGGAAGAATAATGACATAAAGCAGTAAACATTTGGTGGACATTCAATAATTATAACCATAATTATGACTGGCTTTTATGTACACTCAGAAGAGAGGTCTGCCCAGTCCCTGCCCTTGACAGCTAGGGGTCTTGCAAGCTGTCAACCAACTTTTAGACTTAATAACAGGATTGAGGTGGCATTTTTCATAGTTATTACACTTTAATAGAAGACTTTTATGAAGTAGTTTTCTCATTAATTGAAAGTTTTAAGCAGGTCAAATCCCAATGAGGTATAACCTCACACCTATGAGCATGGCTACAAAGAAAATAATGGAAAATAACAAGTGTTTGCAAAGATGTAAAGAAGTTGGAACACTTGTACATTACTGGCAGGAATGTAAAAGGGTGCAGCCATTAGGAAAAGAGTTTATTAATTCCTTGAAAAGCTAAATACAGAATTCCCATATGACCCAGCAATTCCACTCTAGCCCCAAATATTGAAAACAGGGATTCAGATAATCACAAGCTAATGTTCATTGCAGCATTATTACAACAGCCAAAAGGCAGAAACAACCTTAATGTCTATCAATAGATGAAGGAATAAGTAAAATGTTACATACATACTTTATGGAATATTATTCAGGCATAAAAGGACATGAAGTTCCGATACATTGACTAATTTTGATAAACCTTGAAGACATTATGCTAAGTGAAATAAACAAGACATAAAAGAACAAGTAGTGGGGCACCTGGGTGGCTCAGTTGGTTAAGCGACTGCCTTCGGCTCAGGTCATGATCCCGGAAACCTGGATCGAGTCCCACATCGGGCTCCCTGCTCGGCAGGAAGCCTGCTTCTCCCTCTCTCACTCCCCCTGCTGTGTTCCCTCTCTGGCTGTGTTTCTCTCTGTCAAATAAATAAAATCTTTAAAAAAAATGCTAAAAAAAAAAAAAAAGAACAAGTAGTGCATGATTCCACTAATAAGAAATTTCCAGAATAGGGAAATTCATGGAGACAGAAAGTGAATTTGAGGTAAGTAGAAAATGGGAGCAAGGAAGAACAGGAAGTTATTGTAGAATGGTTAATAGAGTTTCTGTTTGGGTGATGAAAAAGTTTTGGAAACTGATAGTACTGAAGGTCACACAACATCATGAACATCATTGATGCTACTCGGATGCTTAAAAGTAGTGAAAATAGAAAATTTTGTGTTATCTGTATTTTACCACAATAAAAAGTAAAATACAAAATAAATATATATGACCTCTAATTAAAAACGAAAATTTTAATAGGTGACACATTCGCATGGCCCAAAAACAAAAACAGTAAACCCAGAATTCTTACTCTTGTCTCTGATCCTATCAACTGCATTCCCTTTACTACTTTTGAAGGGTAACCTACTGGCATTTGTTCCTTGAGTATGTTTTCAGTATATCTTTATGCAAATATCAGACAAGTCTAATAATGAATTTTTATTCCTCCCTTTCTATGCATACATATATTAACATATATGTATTGTTTTATGCCTACATTCATCCATTTAAAGATGTATCCCAGAGATATTTCCATACCAGTATATAAAGAGCTGTCCCTTTCTTGTATATTGTTGTATAAAATCACTGTGTAATATATTATGATCAATATAACCAGTCCCATAGTGATAGAATTTGAGTTGTTATGAAATTTTGATATTTAGTGTTTCTCAATCTATAATTTCATCCATTTTTCATTCATATATGCAGTTTTTACTGTAAGATCACTTGCCAAGATTGGGACTGCTGGAGTCAAGGGGTAACTGCATTTGAAAGTTTGATAGCAATTTTGGATTCTCCTTCACCAGGGTTCTAAGTACAAACAATGCTATGAGGATGCCTCTTTGTACAAAGATTCACCAAAAAACATGCTAAATTTTGTTTTTGCAAATCTCATTGGTAAAAAGTGGTATCTGAGTATGTTTTCAATTTATATTATCCTTATGAGTATAGTTTGGCAACTTTTCATATACTTAAAGGTCATTCATTTTTTTTCCCTTTTGATCCAAAAGTTTCCAGAATCCAAAGGAATGAATGGCTAAGGGCAGCTGTTCAGCCTAGAGCAAATGGAAAAGAGATAATCAGAGAAATGGAATCCGTCTAATTCTCCCTCCTTTATCCACATGAAAAACAAATTAGGCAATTGTCTCTTCCTAGGACAAAATCTGCTTTCCTATCTCCAGGGTGGAGGGTGGGTGGGTGGGAAAAATGTTGTTAATGGTCATAGGGGGATGAGGTTTGGGGGAGAAGGCAGTCTACCCTCTATATGTCCTGGATCCCAATTAGTATGAAAAGTGGGCTGTGAGTCAAGAAGTCTAATAAAACCACTTTGTCTAATGTCCTACCAATATTTTCATGCAATTTCCAATGAGCTGCCTGTGAAAATCTCTTCAAGAAAGATGATCACCTGAGCTTGCAGATTTCATACACCATAACTCCACAATTTCTTGGGAGAAACCACAGAGCCATTTAATCATTCCCTTTGAGATGAGAAATAAATAACAACAATGCCACATAAAGAGCATCAGTTGGCTGTGGGGGCAAGCTGTCATTTCCAGGAGAGGGATGTGGTTTTATATCCGAGGGTAAAGCATATGCTCCTGTTTAAAAATTCCAAAGATAGCAGAAATTCAAATGGGTCGGTTTTGTCATTAAGCTGCCTGCAGGTGTTTCATTTAGATCAGATGCCACATTTGCAAGCCAGAACGGAAGAAGTGGGCTTTTGCTTAATTCACTGAGTCTCAGAAGAAAATGAACTTTTTTTCCCCCATGAAAAACTGGAATTTGTCTCAGACGAGCTTGACATATTGCTGGCCTGTGCTCTAACTTTGTCTGAGAATGTCACTCCGTGCTTCCAAAGTTGCCAACATCAGAGGCCAACGAGAAAAAGAATGGGGCTTTTCTAAGACTGCCGGATGATATCTTCCCCACCATCGTTCTGATGTGTCACTGCAAATGTCTGGGTGACTAAGGCAGAGAGAAAAACAAAGAAAAAAAAGAGGCCTTCTTGCACCCAGAAACAGCTTCTGGTTAAGATAAAATAACCAGGGGATATGATGGGTTCGGGACATCTATAACCAACCTGGGCTGTATCAGCATTTCTAAGTTTTGAACCAAGAAATATTGATTTATGTTTATTATGCTTTATGGCACCTTAAAGCAATTTATAACACTTATATTAAGAAATGGATGGGCCTGGAGAAAAGCCACCTTGGGCATGAGAGAAGATGAAGTACTGTCAGGAAGAGCAGCTTTCAGGTGTCAGGTGCAATTTCTTGCTTTTGCATTTTATCTGAACTTTTTAACATGAAGCCAGAAAATGATGATTGGTTTTTAAAGTTACTCAAGCAAACAAACAAACAAAAAGGGATATGTTGAATAAATCTAAAGGAATCATTAAAAAATACACACAGATACACATATTCAAATATATACTAACCTCAACATTTAAAACTAAAAAGCAAAAATAAAATCCTTCTCTATAGACTTATTTTTTAAATACACTTACATGGTGTTCGCAAGTAAAATCAGGGTAACAAACAGTACTGTATAAAATATGAATCTTTATTTCAAATGTGAGTTATTTTAAAAACAACCACAAAAAAACCAAACAAATGCAACACAATACTATCTATCTTTGCAATATAGTCACTTCTCTAATAAATTTTGATGAATCAGGAAAGACTTCAGAGACCAGAGACATTTTCCTTGTATGTGTCCCACAAGAGCAATTCCAGGACTGTAGCATCAAGTAAACAAATGAAAATATGCAAAGTAGTATCAAGAGACCATAGTAATATGTACTGAAAAATAGTTTTACAGATATAGAAGTTGCGCATTCTTTTCATGATTATCTATTAGTATCATCAATTGTCATTATTGAGAAACCCTCAGAACTAGAAAGTTGCCAAAAGCATTTACCTAATTACTTACTGTTATCATAGCAATTTTTAAAAAAGATTTTATTTATGTATTTGAGAGGGGGGGAGACAGAGTGAAAGAGCACAAGTGGAGGAGGGGCAGAGGGAGAAGCAGACTCCCTGCTGAGCATGGAGCCCAACTGGGGACTCCATCCCAGGACCCTGGGATTCTGACCTGAGCAGAAGGCATATGCTTAACCAACTGAGACACCAAAGTGCCCCTATCGTTAGCAATTTTAAATAGTAAGACATTTGTTCAGGTATACTGTACATCTTCAAAATATAACCCAATTTCATAGAAAAGCCTAGGCTGAGCTAAAGAAAAAAATAGCATTTGGGAGTGAGGTGGATCAAAGTGAATTTTTTTTAGAATGGTTGTAATTTGCAACAACTTTAATTTGGAATTTTTCCTTTGGGAGAATGTCCATATTTCTCTAGAAGTCTTACAGGAATCATAGGAGAACTAAGTTTGGAGTTGAGTTTGCAAAGGCTCAGGTAAAATGATTTGATGATAGAATGAGATGCAGTTTTAAGAGAATGAGGCTATCATACAAGAAGTTTGGGTTTGGTGGATGAGAGATGGAACAGGGAATCTCCAGTAAAACTGATAATAGTAGCAGAAAGTAGGTGTGATTTCAGCAGGCAAAATATGTGAGCATGGGACAAAGAAGACAAGATTAAGTATGACTTCATTGTATATGAACAAACAAAAATTCTGGAAGGGAGAAAGCTACGTACAAGGATACAGGAAAAAATATGAAAGAGTAGACCTCAGTAGAAATCAGTTCAGGTTTGGGAAAATCTGGTCTGTAATAGGAAAATAAGTGATTCTCAAGGAAGAATATGATCAACAATCATGACATTTTTTTCTACTCTAATAACTCCTGAACTTCACTTACTGGTTTGTTCTATGGATTTAGGCTACAAGTCAGGACCCTTCAAAGTGTGGTCCTAATATATATAATACCCCAATGATATTTCCCCAAACTCACCATCATTCTAGGCCATCTATTCCACTCACCTTCAAAACACACCAAAGACCTCCACATATAGAGGTGTGTATTTACTGACTGAATATTACTGTAGGGTTGGATGATTTGTCCTATTGTCAATTTCCCATTCCCTCTCTTAGTCCCTGGAACTCTAGCACTTCTTCACATACAGATTCTCCTTATTAAGGTCCCTTTGCTCTTTATTTGGGTAGTCTTCCTGGATGGAGACTCTTGGATGGAGAATGGCTCAAGGCCAGCTTCATTTGTCCTGTGGGAAAAATGAGCCTGTTGGCGGAAGGGCACATACATGGTGTACAACCTTAGTCACTCCTGTTTAAATTTCTCAAGTTTGTGTCTGATCCCTTTCCTTATTCCTCTGCTTCCCTCTACTTTCAGGGACATAAATCAAGCTCTCTACACAAGCCTTAGACTTGGCTTGAGAAGATGGGAGCGGGTCACTCTGATTATCTCTCCTTTGTCAGCATTTCTCTTTTCCTGGCTGGCTATCGTGATTCTGTCTGCTGACAGAACCAGTTTCACTCCTTTAGCATGTCCTTTGCAAACAGTCTGTCCTCTCACCTCACTTTTGTAGGCTTATTCTCAGCCTTCAGTACCTCAGAAAAAAATTGACCTTAATGTTCAGTTATACTTAAATATTTAAATGGACTTTTCTTATATAATATTAGTGTACTCTCTAGTACATCTCGAAATTTTGATATTCTCTAGTATATCTCGTTCTAAAGAAAGAACTTCCTCTCATGTTAGTCATTCAGCCTAGACTTAAATATACCATGGGTGTTGCGTTCATCATTTCTGTAACATCCACTATCATCCTGGGATACCCTACATGGGTACACTTTTCTTATGGAAATATGACATTGTTTTTGCTACAGTTTTGCCTTATCTGTCCTGGGTTCTGTCCTGTAGAGCAAACAACTGAATTTTCAGCATTGGTTCCTAGGATTGAGGCAGAATTCAGTGATACGTAAAGGGGATCAGGGAGTCATCCAGGAGAATATGGTAAAAATGGAAAGAAGTCACTCAACTAACCAAACCTGGGGAAAAATGGTGGCCAAAAGTCCTATCATCAAGCTATGGCAAAGACAATACTGTTGTAAAAAGGAATTAAGGATGAAAGACAGGGTGATTTTTTTTATTATAATTGTGTTTGTGTATATCAAAGGATTGCTTAATTCAGGGCCAATAACATGAGGCCATGGCATGGATGTGCAGATAAGAGACTGTAAGAGCATATCTAAATGAAGTCTCCAAAAAAGAAGTGAAGTTGGTTTACAGCACTGTGTGCTGGGTAGGGAGAGGGGAAATACAGCCAGAGCAAAAAGTAGAAAAATTAAATTAAGATATTTTATGTTAATATGTTTTAGTTAATGTATAATCTAGTAAGAAAAAAGTTAATGTATAATCTAGTAAGTTAGTTAATGTATAATCTAGTAAGAAAAAAGGCACTTAAGAGAGCTAACCTGGGGGCACCTGGGTGACTCAGTCATTGAACGTCTGCCTTCAGCTCAGGTCATGATCCTGGGATCCTGGGATCAAGCCCTGCATCAGGTTCCCTGTTTGGCAGGAAGCCTGCTTCTTCTTCTCTCACCCACGGTGCTTGTGTTCCCTCTCTATCTGTGTTTCTCTCTGTCAAATAAATAAATAAAAGCTTTTTTTTTTTTAAAAAAAAAAAAAAGTATAAGAATGCAACTGATTTCTGCGCATTGATTTTGTATCCTGCCACATTACCAAATTGTTGTATGAGATCTAGTAGTTTGGGGGTAGGGTCTTTTGGGTTTTCCACATATAGTATCATGTCATCTGCAAAGAGAGAGAGTTTGACTTCCTCTTTGCCAACCTGGATATCTTTTATTTCTTTCTGTTGCCTGATTGCTGTTGCTAGGACTTCTAACACTACGTTGAATAGTAGTGGTGAGAGTGGGCATCCTTGCCTTTTTCCTGATCTCAGAGGAAAGGCTGTCAGTTTTTCCCCATTGAGGATGATATTCACTGTGGGTTTTTCATAGATAGATTTTATGAGGTTGAGAAATATTCCCTCTATCCCTATACTTTGAAGAGTTTTGATCAGGAACAGACGTTGTATTTTGTCAAATGCCTTTTCTGCATCAATTGAGAGTACCATGTGGTTTTTCTCTCTTCTCTTATTGATTTGTTTTATCACATTGATTGTTTTGCGAGTGTTGAACCACCCCTGCATCCCTGGGATAAAACCCACCTGGTCATGGCGAAAAAATAGAAAGGGGAATCAGAGAATCGATTCCATTTACTATAGCACCAAAAACTATAAGATACTTAGGAATAAACCTAACCAAAGAAGTCAAGGATCTGTACTCGAGGAACTACAGAACACTCATGAAAGAAATTGAAAAAGACACAAAAAGATGGAAGAGCATTCCATGCTCATGGATGGGAAGAATAAACATTGTCAAAATGCCTCTACTGCCCAGAGCAATCTACACTTTCAATGCCATTCCGATCAAAATTCCACCAACATTCTTCAAAATGTTAGAACAAACAATCCTAAAATTTATATGGAACCAAAAAAGACCCCAAATCGCTAAGGAATTGCTGAAGAAGAAAAGCAAAGCTGGGGGCATCTCATTACCTGACTTAAGGCTTTATTACAAAGCTGTGATTACCAAGACAGCATGGTACTGGCACAAAAACAGAGAAATAGACCAATGGAACAGAGTGGAGAGCCCACATATGGACCCACAAATCTATGGTCAAATCATCTTTGACAAAGCTGGAAAAAATATCCGGTGCAAAAAGGACAGTCTCTTCAATAAATGATGCTGGGAAAATTGGACAGCTACATATAGAAGAATGAAACTAGACCATTCTCTTACACCACACACAAAGGCAAACTCGAAATGGATGAAAGACCTCAACGTGAGGCAGGAATCCATCAAAATCCTGGAAGAGAACATAGGCAGTAACCTCTTTGACATCGGCCACAACAACTTCTTTCAAGACACGTCTCCAAAGGCAAAGGAGACAAAAGCGAAAATGAACT
>PITA01032118.1:0-14312 GCA_004023965.1 Spilogale gracilis
TGAGTTTTCCAGGGATACGATGGCAAATTACCCCAGGTAGCTTAAAGGACAGAAACTTTTCTCACAGTTCTGGAGTCTGGAAGTCCAAGATCAGGGTGTGGGCAGGCTTGGATTCTCCTGAGTCCTCTCTCCCTGGCTTGCAGATGGCTGCCTTCGTGGCTCCCCTGTGCACTCCTCAGGCATCCCTTGGGTGCCCTGGTATGCCCAAATTTCCTGTAATAAGGACGTAAGTTAGACTGATTAAGGACTCACCCAGATCCCTCCTTTAACCTTAATTAGCCTCTTTCATGACACTGTCTCCAATTACCGTCACAGTCTGAGGGAGTGAGGATTAGGGCTTCAAGATATGAATTTGGGGAGGACATGGTTCAGCCCATAACACACTGTATACCAAAGTCTACTCCACATGGAGTAGGACTTGAATTCAAGAACAAAACAAAATAATAGTAGCAAGTATAAGCAATCAACTTTATGAGTATAGGGAAGGGAAAGATTTTTTAAAAATCAAGATATAAATGACACATAAAACTGTATTCATCTTAGGTGTACAACATATTGATTTGACATATGTAAATATTATGAAATGGTGAACACAGTAAGTTTCCATCACTACAAATCATTAGTAATTTTTTCTTTGATGAGAAATTTTAAGATCTACCTTTTTAGCAAAGTTCAAATGTGTGAACAGTGTTATTAACTGTAGTCACCATGCTATTCATTACATCCCAGGACCTATTTATCTTGTAACAGAAAGTTTGTATCTTTTGATCCCCTTTACCCATTTTGTACTCCTGGCCCCTGCATCTGCCAACCACCAATCTGTTCTGTGCTATGAGTTCAGCTTTTTTTGTTTGTTTTTGTTTGTTTGTTTGTTTTTAAAGATTTTATTTATTTATTTATTTATTTGACAGAAAGAAACACAGCCAGAGAGGGAACACAAGCAGGGGGAGTGAGAGAGGGAGAAGCAAGCTTCCCGTCCAGCAGGGAGCCCGATGCAGGGCTCGATCCCAGCACTCCAGAATCATGACCCAAGCAGAAGATAGTCGCTTAACCAACTGAGCCACCCAGGTGCCCCTGAGTTCAGGTTTTTTAAATTTCCAGATACAAGTAAGAACATACAGTATTTGTCTTTTTCTTTCTGACTTAGTTCACATACTATAATGCCCTCAGGATCCATCCATGTCACCAATGGCAGGATATCCTTTTTTTTTTTTTTTTAATCACTGAAACCTATTCCATTTTAAATATTTCCCAGTGACATTGTGTTTATCCATTCATCTCCATTGCTGGATGCTGAAGTTGTTTCTGTACCTTGGGTATCATAAATAATACTACAGTGAGAATGGGAGTACCAACATGAATGTGATTGTGATTTTTGTTTCCTTTGGATATATACCTAGAAGTGGGATTTCTGGGGCATGTTATACTCCTATTTGTAATTTCTTGAGGGACCTTCATACTGTTTTATACATAAATTGGACTAGTTTACATTTCCCTCAGTAATGTACAGCACTCCCTTTTCCCCATATGCTGGCCTGCATTTGGTGTCTTTTGTCTTTCTGAAAGCCGACATCCTAAGCAGTATGATGTGATATCTCACTCTGGTTTTGTTTTGCATTTCCTTATAATTAATTGTGTTGAGGGGCGCCTGGGTGGCTCAGTTGGTTGAGCGACTGCCTTTGGCTCAGGTCATGATCCTGGAGACCCGGGATCGAGTCCTACATCGGGCTCCCTGCTCGCCGGGAGCCTGCTTCTCCCTCTCACTCCCCCTGCTTGTGTTCCCTCTCTGGCTGTGTTTCTCTCTGTCAAATAAATAAAATCTTTAAAAAGAAATTAATTGTGTTGAGCATCTTTTGACGCATTTGTTGGCCATTTGTAGGTCTTCTTTGGAAAAATGTCTGTTCAGATCTTTGCCCATTTGTAATTGCATGGTTTGGGGTTTATTATTTGTTTATTGTTATTTGTTGTATGAGTTCCTTCCATATTTTGGATATTAACTCCTTATTAGATAAGTGGTTGGCAAGTATTTTCTTCCATTTTGTAGGTTGCCTATTCATTTTATTGCTAGTTTTCTTTGCCTGCAAGAACTTTTTAGTTTGCTATAGGCTGATGACATTGTTTATCTGTATCTTCTTTGATTTTTTTAGCTTGTTATTTTGTAACAAAATTTCTTTATTCCTTGTTCATTTTTAAAAATTTAGAAAACATAGAAACCTTAAAGGAGGCAGTATTGGTAAGATTATAATTCAAAAACTCAAAAGCTACAGTAAACAACCATTCTAAAGTGGTCTTCTTCCCCACTCCTCTATTATGGGTTTCTTGGCATATCATCCAAGTAGTGCCTTCATCCCTGTTCTCCACCCAGATGGCTGCTCTCAATAGTCTTCAGTGTCCAATATCTTGAATTGCTCTTTGGTCTGTCATTCCAATTGCAGCGATCTGGCTAGATGGTATTGTACATGGCATTCTATTTTTCTCATCATTACTGCCCAACTTTTTGAATGTTCTAAACACTTTTAACTCTATACCACCTGCAGAACTTCATTCACAGAGATTACTATCTAATTATTATTTTCCTTGACCTTTCTGCAACATTTGGCACTTTTCATTGTCCCTCTTATTTACCATACTTGCCTTTTGCAGTCTCACCTGCCTTCTCTTCTGGTTTTCTCCCGAAGCTATTACTCTTTCTGATCCTTTTCTCTTTCTTCAGGTCTGCTCATTCACAGGACTTGAGATTTTTGGTCTTCATACGAGTAAAATAATTCTGAAAATTATGTATCCCCACATATTTTTAAGGTGATAGGTAAATTTTTAATAAGTTTAGGGATCATAAATAATATAATATCTGAAACAGTGGTTGTTGCATATATGCCTTAAATACATTTTTGCAAAAACAATAGAGCTGTGTCTTCATCTTATGGTAAATGTGCCCTGTCCAATTTAATTGGCAAATAGTGTCTTCACTTTCAAACTGGTCAGTCAGAAAACTGACTTTGTGTTCCAATTCAAATAAATGTGTCAATACCTGTCTTTGTAATAACCAACTTGCTTCTAAATTCCAAGTCTTTGAGGACGAAAAAGAAAGACAAGAAAACAGAAGAAAAGATGTGACATGAGGTCTTACCACAGCTCTGCCACTTGGAAGAAGCTTCTTACAGAAGCTCTGCCATCTTAAATTTTCCCCTTTTTTTGGTGGTGGGGGCTCCAGAGGTATTTACACCTGGTAGAAATGAACAAGAGTAAAATTCTGGATATTGGGATGCATGGATGGACAATGGACAGATGAGATATATGCTTTCCTGTTGTAAAATGGGGGACAGACAATTGTGAAAGGGAATTTGGGAAAGCAAAACCAGAAGATGGGGAATTGTCAGGCAGATCAGTTTAGGAAAGAGTTTGTATAATAGCTGGGAATTTATAAATTGATCACCTTGAAACGGTCAGTCTGTCCCATTACACCTTGGAACATCTTAAAGTGTATGTGTGTCTTCATTTGAATTGGCTATTCTAAAAAAAATTAGTTGCTTTTTATTTTCTATTTTACTTCTACAGACTTTACTCATTCTCATAAATCCAATAATCACCTCCAGGTGGATGACTCAGAAACCTATTGATCTCTTCTCTCCTTTTACAACCACCAACCACATGTTTCTATTTGAAAATATCTCATTAAACTGGACATCACTTCCTGGGCAGCATGACAGTGAAACATATGTGTGAAGTTGTTTCCTTCTTCAAGTGCCCCCAGTCTAAGATAAAGCTCTGTCACCATCACCCTAGTTGTCTCTGACTTGAGCTTGCAGTGGGTGAAGGTGAAACCCCAGTCTTCTTCAGGCCCTTCTGTCTCTGCCCAACCTCTGGGTGGTTCTTTGAGCCTCATGCAGATTCCAAGTGATTAGTAGGTGTGCTACCTTTTTTGAGAAGAGAGAAGAAAAAACCCAAAACTATATGGATACAAATATATGTGTATATAGATAGATAAGTAGATAGATGGATATAGAAAGACAGACATATCTGCTGATAGAAATTGCAAGGTTAGTGAAAATATTGGTTAGGGATGAAGATAGAAGCATAAACAGTGTTAAAAGAGCAGAAGTGGAAGCAAGACTTCTCAGAGAATGCTTTTATGTAAATCATGAGTCTTGTAAATGTTTTACACATTCAAAACAAGTATTCCCTAAAAGTGAAAATACCTTAAAATGAAACATAATAAGTGTATATCAAAATTTAACTTACCCCTACAGAGGAAAGAACTACTTTAGATGTCTGGAATATTGTATTCTTGCTGAAAACCCGAGGAAGGATATATTCTTGGAAGAAAACACTTCCAACTCAGTGGTGTTATTGTTAATAGTAATATTGGTATTGTCATTTGGATATCACTTTATGTATAAAGCTAAAGCAAATAAATGATTATGTCACTATTATTTTAAAATAAAACTCTCATTTTAAGAAATGAGTATAATATCAGAAGAATTAAAGAAAACCCTCAAAGCCAAATTTGAATTGACAAATATCAATTTAAATTCTTGATTTTAGTGTAGGTGCTGCTAAAGTGAGCACTAAACTCTTGATTTGAAAAAAAAAATGTATCTCCTACCTCTATTGTCTGAATTGACATGCATTTAAAAAAGGAAACAGTGAATATAACTGATTAATACACTTGAAACATAAATATTCCTGAGAACAAAATGACATTTTCCAAAAAATTAAATATATAAATAAAAACTTCCTTGCCCATGTTAGAGATGACTATTCCACCAAATCCTAATTCTAAAAATCAGTAATTATAGGGGATATATTAATTTACTCTTGTACTTCAAGGTAACAAAATAGCCCCAGTTAATAAGGATTTTTTCCAGGTTTATTGAGATATGATTGATATACAGCAGTGTATAAGTTTAAGGTAAACAGCATAATGATTTAACATACAAATACCATAAAATGATTACCAAAATAAGTTCAAGTTAACGTCCATAATCTCACCTAGATACAAAATAAAAGAAAGAAAAAAACCACTTTTTTTTGTGATGAAAACCCTTAGTATTTGTCAGTTCTGTTAAGTCTTATAATTGGTAACCCTTGAACAATGTGGCTTTGAAATGCATAGATCCACTTATATGCAGGGGTTTGGGGGGGCAAATATAATACAGTACTGTAAATGTATTTTCTCTTTTGTAGGATTTTCTTAATAACATTGTCTCATCTCTAATTTTATGTAAGAATATAGTGTGCAATAAATACATATACCCCACAGGAAATGTGCTAATTGATTCTTTATGTTATCAGTAGAGCCTCTGGTCAACAGAAGGCTGTCCGCAGTTAAGTTTCAGGGAAGTCAAAAGTCGTTCACAATTTTTCAGCTGCATGGGATAGGGGCCATGGCCTCTGAACTCCGCCAGGTTCATCAGTGGTAGATCATACAGCAGTGTCAGCTACAGTCATCATGGTGTACTGTACATCCCTAGTACTTACTTATCTTACAACTAAACGTCTGTACCTTTAACCAACTTCATTCAGTTTCTCTTCCTCCCACCCCTACGCACTGCCTCTGATGAGGAGGAAATAGTTTTACAGGAGAATGCCACCTAAAAAATGCAGAGAGAATGGATAGGACGAGGAAATCACCATTCTGCAACTGCATAGGAAGTAAGGGGCTGTGTTAAGAATCATCAGTGTGGATGAAACGAGTAGGCAAATGGGGTGGACAGATTTTCCCATGGGTTACCCTACATAAGACCTGCCAGTAATATGCGAGGTTGGGGGGGGGGGGTGCACCTTTGTAAGAGGAGATCTGGTCGCCATCACCTTAACATAGAGACCAAATTATCCGGAATAGTGGGACACCTGGTGGGATGCTCAGGGAATTACAGTCTTCTCCGTGATGAATTCTTACTAAACGTTCAAAGGAAACTTTAGTCTGGATTTCTAACTCAAAGTTCAAGGGAAGTGCAAAGGACAAAGGAATAAATTAAATGAAACTACCAAGAAAAAAATGAAATAAATTCAGAAAATGGACATTTTATAATACATCTAGCCTGGTTTCTTCAAAAAGCCAAAGAGAGTAAGTAGTGATTCTTGCAGCTTAATTGAGTTAGGAGTCCTAACAGAATGCGTTCTGTTGCTTCTGATTGAAGATATCAGTTTGAACAAATGAGCCTTAAAATGTGGGAAAATATGAATGTGAACTAGGTACTAAGGAATTATTATTTTTTAAAAGATTTTATCTATTTATTTGACAGAGAGAAACACGGGTAGGGAGAGAACATAAGCAGGGGGAGTGAGAGAGGGAGAAGCAGGGCTCCCTCAGAGCAGGGAGCCTGATGCAGGGCTTAATTCTGGAACTCCAGGACCATGACCTGAGCTAAAGGCAGAGGTTTAATGACTGAGCCACCCAGGCGCCCCTATACATTTTTAAAAACATGGTGGTACTGAGTATTTTAGCTATATATGAGAATGCCTTTATTTTAAGAGATACATGCTGCACTATTATTCAAGGACAGCATGTTACGATGTTTCTAACAAACTTTTAAATGGCAAGGGAGAGGAATATGTGTAAGCAGTTGTTGGATTTGATGGTAGATGGATGGGTGTCATACCCCTCTTGCCACGATTCTGTATATTTGAAAATTTTTTCACAATTATGTCAAACAAAAATAGTCTCCACACTTCCAGCCTTTGATTGCTGCTCCAGTGAGGATCTGGCAGCCCTATGTCCTGTCTCCTCCAGGGCTCTGCCTCTTCCCCAGTGGCTGGAAATCCTAGGTTGAAGGCACCGCATTGAACCTTCCCATCTAGGTATGCTCTTTGCATCCCTGACATCCCCCAACTGAGTTAGGTATGGATATGGAAGTGGAGGGTGGATGAAGAAGTATGGGGAGATAACATGTAGGCAGAGTGGGTTTGGGTCTTTTGAGTGCAGCAGATTGCTTTCCACCCACACAGCCACTCATGGACAGTTTTCCAGAGCAAGATGCCTGGAGCAGAGCCTAGGAAGCCTGTTCCTGTGTGGCAACCCCTGGCCAGGTGCTGGGGAAGCACACCTACCTCTGCCCAGCCCTCAGCCACTCAGCGGCAGCTCCCCTCCCTCCCGTTCCAAGTCCTGAGCATTTTCTCTTTTGGCTGGTGGTTATAACCTCCTAGATGCCTCTCCCATCTCTTCCTCTCTCTTCCCACTTCCCCAAGTCAAAAACAAACCAAAAAGGCACACAAAAACAATGATTTTGTGCTCATTCTTCCTTCTTAGTAGTTTCATTGATTTTTGTTCAACTCCTTTCAGTAAACCAAATGCTGGAGAGTGACTCACTCCATTGAGCCTTAGCTTAAATTCCCGTCCCTTTCTCTTGCCCTTGCTAATATTTTGTCTTGCCCCTTCCTTTCTTCTGAATCTTAAGTAGTAAGTAACACTGTTGACCTCTTACTGTGTGTCAGACACTGCTTTGAGCACATTTTAGGCCTCGGCTGATTGAATCACAACCTAATAAAATAATCTTCAAGTTATGGAAGAGGAAACTGAGGCACAGCGAGGCTCAGTAATTTATGCAAGATCAAACTGAAGATCTGTCTGTTCTTCTCAGTAGTTTTATATTTATGCATTGGTTTATCCGGAAAATAATTGAGTTCCTACTTTGTGCCATGTATTATTGTAGATACCAGGAAGAAAGCAGGGTACCTGTTTTCACAGTCTGTCAAAGAAAAATAATAACCAAATAGTTAGAACATATAAAGCAACGAATGCATCAGAAATGTTGACCAGGTGGTAGTAACAGGAGGGCAGACCAGGAAGGCCTTTTTGAGGAGCTGTATCATGTCTTTAAAAAATTTATTTTTATATGTATTTCTCAATAGGTAATCTGTTTTCTTGGTTCAAACATTAAAACCTATTTTAAAAAGCGATCAGCTTTTCCTCCTAGAAATGTTATGCTTTATGCATATTTAAGGCTGTAAAATTATTTTTTCCCTTCCCTTTTGTCTCCAAGGCAACATACTTTATTCTGCCATACACTATCCTCCTTACTTTTCCCAATATTTATTTTGGAGACGTTACCACATTGATACTTCAAAAGCCTGACTTTGTTGTTACAGTTGCCTACAGTTTCGTTAATATGAATGTACCATTGTTTATTTACTTAGTCCCCTTACTGGAGGTGCTTAGGTTTGTTCTAGTATCTAGTTGTTAGAAACAATGCTCCAGTAAATAACCCTATACACCAGGAGTTGGCAAACCGTGTCTACTAAGGGCCACATAGTAAATATTTTAGGCTGTGTAGGCCATGTGGGTCCTGTCACAGCTCTTCAACTCTGCTGTTAAAGCATCAAGGGCACCAGAGACAATGCGTAAGCAAACAGGTGTCACGGTTTTACAATAAAACCTCATTTGCAGAAGCAGACATTGGACTGAATGCGGCCAGTGGGCTGCTTTATTTGCTGATGCCTGTTATTCATCATTTTATATGTTGGGTTGTCTCCACAAGATAAATTTCTAGAATTAAGAATGTCCATGAATTTCTAATTGTGATATTCTACCAAATTACCTTTCACTGAGGTTTGCTTTCCCACCAACAATAAAGCAGAGTACCTGTTTCTTCAACACTTTACCAATTTAGTATGTTCACCCAAACTTTGAGGATTTTGCCAATTCCGTAGGAATTGGTATTTCAGTATAGTTTTAATTTCAGTCTCTCTTCTTAGGAATGCAGATGAACCAATAGAAGAATCTTTTGCTTCTATTGCTTAATGGGTCTTTTGTTGTTGTTGTTTTTAAGATTTTATTTATTTATGATACAGAGAGATACCGAGAGAGGGAACACAGACACAGGGGAGATGGAGAAGGAGAAGCAGGCTCCCCACTGAGCAGGGAACCCAGCATGGGACTCGATCCCAGGACACATGGGAACATGACCCAAGTCCAGGGCGGATGCTCAAAGACTGAGCCACCCAGGCACCCCCAATGGATTTTTTTTTTTTTTGAAAATTTTATTTGACAGAGAGAAACATAGCCAGAGAGGGAACACAAGCAGCAGGAGTGAAAGAGGGAGAAATAGGCTCCCCACCGAGCAGGCAGCCCTATGCAGGGCTCGATCCCAGGACTCTGGGACTCCGGGACTCCGGAATCATGACCTGAGCTGATGGCAGAGGCTTAACCACTGAGCCACCCAGGCACTCCCCCAATGGATCTTTTTAACATCAATTTGTATAAGCTCTTAATTTAATAGGAAGATAAACCCTTCTCTGTGGTATGCTGGAGATACTTTTTCCAGTTATCTATCTTTAGATTCAACCTATTTTTTTTAACAAAAAGATATTGTTTGTATAGAATTGAATTAGTGGATCTGTTGTTTTGTGGATTCTGAATTTTGTATAAGTGTTAAGATCTGCCACACCCCAAGCTATAAATGAATTCTCCCATATTGTTGTAGGATTTCATATTTTATATTTCAAACTTGAATCTATTTGAAATTAAGCCAGGTATAAATTAGGGAACCATTTTACTTTCATTCCAAACATTACCAAGTTGACTCTGTGGCATTTAGTAAATACCAAAATAGTGAGGTAAATCTGATTTCATTTGATACCTTCTTGATATATTAAAATGCTATATACGTTGGGTCTTTCTCTGAATTTAATATTCCACAGATTTACCTTACCAATATGTACCAGGATCATGTTGTTTTAATTACTGAAGCTTTGTGGTATGCTTTAGGTATCTGGTAAGGCTAATCCCCCCAGTGATGCAGCTTCTCTTTATTTTAATGTGTTTTTTTTTTTATATATAATCCTGCTAATTTTTTAAAATATTTTATTTATTTGACAGAGAGAAACACAGCCAGAGAGGGAACACAAGCAGGGGGAGTGAGAGACGGAGAAGCAGGCTTCCCGTGGAGCAGGGAGCCCCAATGTGGGGCTCGATCCTGGGTCTCCGGGATCATGACCTGAGCTGAAGGCAGTCACTTAAACACTGAGCCACCCAGGTGCCCCAATCTTGCTAATTTTTTCTATGATCTTTAGATTCCTCTTGGCCTGGATTTTTTTAAAAAGTAACTTTATTTGGATTAATTTATAATTTAATCTAAGGGAAATTGACAGATTTTTTAAATTAATTAATTTATTTTAAGTGTTCCAAGATTCATTGTTTATGCCCCACACCCGGTGCTTTATGCAATACCTGTCATCAATACCAACCACCAGGCTCACCCATCCCCCCACTCCTCCCTTCCAAGACCCTCAGTTTGTTTCTGAGTCCAAAGTCTCTTATGTTTTGTTTCCCTCCCTGAATTACCCTACTTCCCATTTCCTTTCCTTCTCCTACTGTCCTCTATATTACCCATTATGCACCGCAAGTAAGTGAAACCATGTGATACTTGACTTTCTCTACTTGGCTTATTTCACTCAGCATAATCTCTTCTAATCCGGTCCATGTTGCTACAAAAGTTGGATATTCATCCTTTCTGATGGAGGCGTAATATTCCATTGTATGTTTGTACCACATATTCTTTATCCATTCGTCTGTTGAAGGGCACCTTGGCTCTTTCCACAGTTTGGCGATTGTGGCCATTGCTGCTGTGAACATTGGGGTACATATGGCCCTTCTTTTCACTACATCTGTATCTTTGGGATAAATACCCAGTAGTACAATTGCAGGGTCATAGGGTAGCTCTATCTTCAGTTTTTTAAAGAATCTCCACACTGTTTTCCAAAGTGGCTGCACCAACTTGCATTCCCACCAACAGTGTAAGAGGGTTACCCTTTCTCCGCAGCCTCTCCAACACTTGTTGTTTCCTATCTTGTTACTTTTGACCATTATGACTGGTGTAAGATGGTATCTCAGTGTGGTTTTGATTTGAATTTCCCTGATAGCTAGTGATGACAAATATTTTTTCATGTGTCTGTTAGCCATTTGTATATCTTCTATGGATAAGTGCCTCTTCATATCTCCTGCCCATTTTTTGATGTGTTCATCTTCTTTTTGGGTGTTGAGTTTGAGTAGTTCTTTATAGATCTTGGATATCAGCCCTTTGTCTGTAGTGTCGTTTGAAAATATCTTCTCCCATTCTGTGGGTTGCCTCTTTGCTTTGTTGACTGTTTCCTTTGCGGTGCAGAAGCTTTTTATTTTAATAAAGTCCCAGAAGTTCATTTTCGCTTTTGTTTCCTTTGCCTTTGGAGACGTGTCTTGAAAGAAGTTGCTGTGGCCCATGTCAAAGAGGTTATTACCTATGTTCTCTTCTAGGATTTTGATAGATCCTGCCTTACATTGAGGTCTTTCATCCATTTCAAGTTTATCCTTGTGTGTGGTGTAAGAGAATGGTCTAGTTTCATTCCTCTATACGTAGCTGTCCAATTTTCCCAGCACCATTTATTGAAGAGACTCTCTTTTCTCCACTGGATATTTTTTTCCTGCTTTGTCGAAGATGATGTAATCATAAATTTGTGGGTCCATATCTGGACTCTCTACTCTGTTCCATTGGTCTATTTGTCTGTTTTTGTGCCAGTACCATGCTGTCTTGGCGATCACAGCTTTGTAATAAAGCCTGAAATCAGGTAATGTGATGCCCCCAGCTTTGTTTTTCTTCTTCAACAATTCCTTAGCAATTTGGGGTCTTTTTTGGTTCCATATAAATTTTAGAATTATTTGTTCCAACGCTTTGAAAAATGTTGGTGGAATTTTGATCGGGATGGCATTGAAAGTGTAGATTGCTCTAGGCAGTAGAGACATTTTAACACTGTTTATTCTTCTAATCCATGAGCATGGAATGCTCTTCCATCTTTTTGTGTCTTCTTCAATTTCTTTCAGGAGTGTTCTATAGTTCCTCGAGTACAGATCCTTAACTTCTTTGGTTAGGTTTATTCCTAGGTATCTTATGGTTTTTGGTGCTATATTAAATGGAGTCAATTCTCTGATTTCCCTTTCTTTATTTTCCTTATTAATGTATATGAATGAAGCTAGTTTCTGTGCACTGATTTTGTATCCTGCCACATTACTGAATTGTTGTATCAGTTCTAGTAGTTTGGGGGTAGAGTCTTTTGGGTTTTCCACATAGAGTATCATGTCATCTGCAAAGAGAGAGGGTTTGATCTCTTCTTTGCCAATTCAGATACCTTTGATTTCTTTCTGTTGTCTGATTGCTGTTGCTAAGACTTCTAACACTATGTTGAACAATAGTGGTGAGAGTGGGCATCCTTGTCTTGTTCCGGATCTCAGCGGGAAGGCTGTCAGTTGTTCCCCCATTGAGAATGATATTCGCTGTGGGTTTTTCGTAGACAGATTTTATAAGGTTGATGAATGTTCCCTCTATCCCTATACCTTGAAGAGTTTTAATCAGGAACGGAAGTTGTGTTTTGTCAAATGCTTTTTCTGCATCAGTTGAGAGTACCGTGTGGTTCTTTTCTCTTCTCTTATTGATTTGTTGTATCACATTGTTTGATTTGCGAGTGTTGAACCACCCTTGCATCCCAAGGATAAATCCCATCTGGTCATGGTGGATAATCTTTTTAATGTATTGTTGGATCCTATTAGCAAGGATCCTTTTTTTTTAAGATTTTATTTATTTATTTGACAGAGAGAAACACAGCTAGAGAGGGAACACAAGCAGAGGGACTGAGAGAGGGAGAAGCAGGCTTCCTGCCAAGCATAAAGCCCGATGTGGGGCTCGATTCAGGTGTCCAGGATCATGACCTGAGCTGAAGGCAGTCGCTTAACCAACTGGGCCACCCAGGCACCCCTATTAGCAAGGATCTTGTTAAGAATCTTGTTAATTCTTGTTAAGATTCTTGTTAAGAATCTTCAGCTCAGGTCATGATCCCAGGGTCCTGGGATCGAGGCCTGCATCCCGCTCTCTGCTCAGCAGGGAGCCTGTTTCCTCTGCTCTCTCTACATGCCTTTCTGCCTACTTGTGATCTCTCTCTCTCTCTGTGTCAAATAAATAAATAAAATCTTTTTTAAAAAATTAAAAGAAATAAAAATAATCTTGGCATCCATATTCAACAGAGACATTGGTCTGAAGTTCTCCTTTTTGATGGGGTCTTTGGTTTGGGGATTAGAGTAATGCTGGCTTCTTAGAAAGAGTGTGTAAGTTTTCCTTCTGTTTCTATTTTTTGAAACAGCTTCAGGAGAATAGGTGTTATTTCTTCTTTGAATGTTTGGTAGAATTCCCCAGGGAGTCCGTCAGGTCCTGGGCTCTTATTTTTTGGAAGGTTTTTGGTCATTGCTTCAATCTTGTTACTAGATATTGGTCTATTCAGATTGTCAATTTCTTCCTGTTTCAGTCTTGGAAGTTTATAGGTTTCCAGGAATGCATCCATATCTTCTAGGTTGTTAAACTTATTGGCATATAACTGCTCATAGTAATTTCTGATGATTGTTTCTATTTCCTTGGTGTTAGTCGTGATCTCTCCCCTTTCATTCATAATTTTATTCATTTGGGTCTTCTCCCATTTCTTTTGGATTAGTTTGGTCAATGGTTTATCGATCTTATTAATTCTTTCAAAGAACCCGCTTCTAGTTTTGTTGATGTTCTACTGTATCTCTAGTTTCTAATTCATTGATCTCTGCACTAATCTTAATTATTTCTTGTCTTGTATGTGGGGTTTGTTTAATTTGTTTTTGATTTCCCAGTTCTTTAAGGTGTAATGAGAGTTGGTGTATTTGGGATATTTCAATTTTTTTGAGTGAGGCTTGGATGGCTATGTATTTCCCCCTTAGGACTGCTGTTGCCATATCCCATAGGTTTTGGATTGATGTATCTTCATTATCATTGGTTTCCATGGAGTTTTTAAGTTCTTCTTTGATTTCATGGTTGAGCCACAGATTCTTGAGCAGGATCATCTTCATCTTCCAAGTGTTTGATTTTCTTCTGAACTTTTGTTGTGATTGAGTTCCAGTTCCAAGGCCTTTGACAGAGAATATGCGGGGAATAATCTCAATCTTCTAGTATCGGTTGAGCCCTGATTTGTGACCTAGTATGTGGTCTATTCTGGAGAAAGTTCCTTGTGCACTTGAATAGAATGAGTATTCTGCTGTTTTAGGGTGGAATGTTCTGAATATATCTATGAGATCCATCTGATCCAATGTGTCATTCAAAGCTCTTGTTTATTTGTTGATTTTCTGTTTAGATGATCTGTCCATTGCTGAGAGTGGTGTGTTCAGATCTCCTACAATTAATGTATTTGTATCAGTATGACTCTTTATCTTGCTTAACAGTTGGCTTATGTAGTTGGCTGCTCCCATGTTGAGGGCATAAATATTTACAATTGTTAGATATTCTTGGTGTATAGACCTTTTGAGAATTGTTCACAGCAGCAATGGCCACAAT
>PITA01032119.1:0-14304 GCA_004023965.1 Spilogale gracilis
CCCAGGTGGAGGAATCTGCTCTTCATTCTAAGGTATTCATGGCCTCTAAGGACTCTATTTTTCAGTTACAGCTTAATTGACCTTCTCACATCTATTAATGATTTCCTATCAGCAAATCTATTTGTTCCTGCAAATCCCCACCAAAAACTGCAGCAGCCTCTAATTGGACCATTCTTTCTCCAAATGCCTATTTAAGCCCTAAGTCTAAATCCTTGTTGACATAACGCGTGCCATAGCTTTTTCTTCAGTAATTGCTTTATAACTGTACTCTACATGTTGGGAATCCATGATGTATTTTTATAAAAACAATTCAACTTATTTACCAGATCCTTAGAAAGGTTTATTAGCTTCCTAGAACTACTGCAACAAAGTACCAGAAAATGTGTGGCTTATAACAGAAATCTATTGTCTTACTTTTCTAGAGGCTATATATCTGAAAGCAAGGTATTCTTAGGGTTGGTTCCTTCTGAGGGCTGGCTGTGAGGAGAATCTCCTCCAGGACTTTCTCTTAATTTCCAGTAGCCTCAGGCATTCCTTCATTCACAGACAGTGGTCACCCTGTATCTTCACATAGTCTGTTCTCTGTATTTATTGCTTTGTGTCCAAATCCTGCCCCCCACTTCTTTATAAGGCTACTAGTTGGTTGGATTAAGGCCCATTGTAATGACTTAATTTTGACTCAAATACCTCTATAAAGATCTTTATTCCTCATGTCATCACACTCTGAGATACTGGGAGTTCTACATCAATCTCTCTCTCTTTTTAAAATCATTTTTTTGTTTTGTTTCCTTGAAGAGAAGTTTTAGGTTCTCAGAAAAACTGAACAAAAAATACAGAAATTTGGGGTGCGTGGATGGCTCAGTCAGTTAAGAACCATCGGGTTCTCTGCTCAGCAGGGAGCCTGCTTCCTCCTCTCTCTCTGCCTGCCTCTCTGCCTAGTTGTGATCTCTCTCTCTGTCAAATAAATAAATTAAATCTTTACAAAAAGAATATTTCATATAAATTATGGAGTATTAAGTAAATTGAAAGCAAAACCACATTTATATGGGGGATTTAGATCAGTCATTTTGTGTTTTGTTGAATTCATAAAGCAGAAATCTGCTTTCCAAAAGTATTTCTTGTGTTTACAATATACACTGTTTGTCCTGGCAAAATTTATTGTGCATAGATGGTCTATCAGTTTATTGAACCCAGTGATGTCTTTCCCAGAATGCTTTTTGAATCATTGATCATAACTAGAACAAGTAAAATCTGCATGGCAAAACTTGATCTATCTTTGTCTTGATCTATCTTTGTAAATAAAAAAACACATCTAATAATAAGCTATTAATAATATTAAATGGCTTGAAAACTACTGACCCTACTTCAAGTTACAAATCATAGGAAATGTGTTATTAAATGTAGGTTAAGATAAAAATCACTAATGTATTCTAAGAAATGAAATAAATGATTGATGAGGTAATTATGTTTCTAATTGATAAATATTTGCTGAGCACCTACTTTATAGCAAGTGCAGTTTTGGTACTGGTAATAGGAGATTCCTCTTAAGAAGTTCATATTCTGGTATGAAATAATAACATAAATATATTTTAAAAACAATGTAATCAGTGTAGTAAATGTAAGATTAGGGAAGTAGATGTGGTTAATCCTAGCAAAGAGAATAAATCTGGTTTACCTGAACTGATTTAGGGAAGATTGCACAACTCTGGATATTAATTACAAATTTTATTGTTTTTATTACATGCCATTAACAGAATTGGTAGCTATGTTTTCTTTACTTTTTGATTTCTCTTGTACCTCCCCTCCCTTTTCTCCTCTCTTCCTTTTCTTTCTTTCTCTTTTTTTTTTTAAGACTTTATTCTGGGCACCTGGGTGGCTCAGAGGGTAAGCCTCTGGCTTCGGCCCAGGTCATAATCTCAGGGTCCTAGGATCAAGTCCCACATTGGGCTCTCTGCTCAGCAGAGAGCCTGCTTCCCCCTCTTTCTCTGCCTGCCTCTCTGCCTATTTGTGATCTCTCTCTGCCAAATAAATAAATAAATAAATAAAATCTTAAAAAAGAAAAGACTTTATTCATTTACTGAATTCATTACATTACTTTATATATTTACTGCAGAGTAAAAAGCCTGATGCGGGCCTTGATCCCAGGACCCTGAGATCATGACCTGAGCCAAAGGCAGGGACTTTAAACCACTGAGCTACCCAGGCACTCTCTTGCTTTTCTTTTTTATAAAATCTCCATTCAGCTTATAGCTCTGGCTTATATATATGCAGTGTGTGTGTGTGTGTGTGTGTGTGTGTGTGTGTGTGTGTGTAATTTTATTTTAGTCCAAAATGTATATGTAATAGGTTTAAGACAGTTTGCATCTTGCCTTCAAAGATTTTGAATACTTTAATGATAACCTGCAGTGGGATCACTGCATTCTCACTGCTTTTAAGCAGTCCCTGCACAACATTCAAATACATGTTGGTAACCTAGTCATGTAACTCAGTTGATGATATTTATTTATCCTCTAGAGTTATGCCAGAGCTCCATTCCTAATGAGTTATCTTAATGGGATTCTGCATACTACTACTAAATCATTTTACTTCACAGTTAATCACATGGTGCTCTGATTATTCAATGAAAAAATGCTTTCAATGAACTTTCAACTTAGCTATTCTAAGGAAGTTCAAGGTAATGAAGAGAATGTAAGTGGCCTAAATATCCATAATGCTCTATAAGAGAAAAGGAACAAAGGCAACGATGCAGGGGAAGGTATGAACGATGTCTATGCTTGTCTCTTGTCTGTATGTGTTTTTTTAACCATATACTTTTTTGAAGACACACATGCCCTTGCTTGCTTGTTGAACACAAACATTACAAAAGGTCAGATTTAAACATTTTCTAATCTATTGGTTTCTTCCCCAACTGATAAGCTCCTTTCACATCTAAGCTCTTTATATGTAGACATCTTGACTGCACAGTCAGCAGCATTTCAGTACAAGGATACTAAATTGTAAATGTGCACATCAATCTGGCTGCTTTCTTGAATTCCTTCCCTCCTCACCTGCTGCCTTACCTTTCCTATGGGGATTAGTGAGGTTGATTGAGTGGAAGCAGTAGGAGATTAGGTCAGTCTTTTGTTTTTCAAAAAGTTTCATAAAATACAAAAAACAGGAAGGTTTTAAACTATGTTCCTAATAAAAATTTAAAAGAAAACTATACACAAACATATCATAGAATAGAATATCATGCTTTATGTAAAGCCAACTTTTAATGATGGAGAATAGAATTTCAAACTAATGAGCATACTATTTTAGACTATTGAAGCCGTCGACATCCCATTAAAAATGAATAGTTACTTAGTACTATGTAATTGTTGAGAACATCATAGAACTGCTTTTGTTTTTAGGTTGGGGGAGGTTCTAAATAAGATATCCAAATGTTTGAGGCCTGCTAAGCAAAAAAATAAGTAAAATATCATAAGTATAGTGATAATCTCCCTTCCCACTAATAGTCACATAAACTATATTTGAAAGAACAGGTTTATTTTTAGACACACTCTTTCATGTTTGGAGTTGTATCTTTGGTGTTTCACTGCCTGTAAATCAAAATCCTTGAGGGACTACTGCCATCCCAGCCTAGGAAAGTGATTTGGAATGGACTGAAGTTCCTTGAAGGGGTGCATTCTCCTAAGCGCTTACATTGGCAGTTTGCTGTGTTATCAATCTTGTTCAGCTGAACTGCATGACAATTTGTCTGGACAACACTACATAAAGGATAGCGAAAGGTTATTGTTGGGTTATGAAGTTTTTCTGACAAGGGCAACATGCCCAGGTTTATATAAGTATATGAAACAAACTTTAAGCTCCAACATTTCTTTGTAAAGGAGCCTTCTAACTCTATTTTGTAGAGAAGGATTGAAACTTAAGTTTATGTACTCTAAGTTTTAGAGATGTAACCTGAACCATAGTGGTTGCCTATATAATCTGTTTTATAATTTCCTCTAATACTGCTTTAATGGAGTAACAAATGCAAGGGAGAGTTCAAGCCATCCTAAGCATCACGGGTACAGGAACTCAGTTCCATTACTCTTAGTGGTAATGACCAACCACAATTCAAGCCAGTTGGAATTTAATATATTTGGAATTTTTTGCTAACCATTGCAAATGATTTTTACAAAGATGTATATTTTTGTAGCTTATGAGTGGAATCCTGAAACAGGTAATGTATACCTTTTGTTCTTTATCACAAATTGATATTGAAAAGATGATAAGGACTTATTCCGTACTCTCACCCTAAACTTTTGATATGTAAGTATTTTTAAAATATTTTATTTTATTTTATTATTTTTTGTTCTAAAATATTTTTAAAAAGAATATTTTCTTAATGTATATCTCTTCCAAATGTATATAGAAGATTGGAAATGTGAATTTGAGAGGTTGATAGAAATACATTAAAAAAATACAGAGGCATGTAGTTGAAGTAGCCTGAAACTATGTACAATATTCATATCTATTTTCTATCTTTAGTGACAGTACTCTTCCTTTTCTTTTGGAATCTATTTAAAGTATTTTAATTTGTTTTAATGTCTTTTTTTTTTTACAGATTTTATTTATTTATTTAACACAGAGAGATCACAAGTAGGCACAGAGACAGACAGAGAGAGAGGAGGAAGCAGGCTCCCTGCTGAGCAGAGAACCTGACATGGGCCCGGATCCCAGGACCTTGAGATCATGACCTGAGCTGAAGGCAAAAGCTTAACCCACTGAGCCACCCAGACACCCTTAATATCTATTTTTAAAAAGGTGTCAGGTATCACATGGCTTCACTTACTTGTGGTGCATAAGGGGTAATATAGAAGACAGTAGGAGAAGGAAAGTAAATGGGAAGTAGGGTAATTCAGGGAGAGAAACAAAACATGAGAGACTTTGGACACAGAAACAAACTGAGGGACTTGGAGGGAGGGGGTGGGGAGATCAGAGAGCCTGATGGTGGGTACTGAGGGCACCTATTGCATGGAGCACTGGGTGTGGAGAATGGGCAATGAATCATGGAACACTGAAAAAAAAATAAAAATTAAAATTAAAAAAAGAGATACTTATTATAAAGTTTGTGTTAACTTTTTTTTTTAAACTTGTCAATTGATGAAGATGAAAACACACATAAATATACAATCTAGTGTAGTTTGCCTTTTGTATCCTTTGAAACATTTCAGTAAGGCAAGGTCAATTATCTACAGTTCTCAGGGTGCCTGGGTGCCTCAGAGGGTTAAGCCTCTGCCTTCAGCTCAGGTCATGGTCTCAGGTTCCTGGGATAGAAGCCCGCATCGGGCTCTATGCTCAGAGGGGAGACTGCTTCCCCCTCTTTCTCTGCCTGCCTTTCTATTTGTGATCTCTCTCTCTGTCAAATAAATAAATAAATAAAATCTTTAAAAAAATTATCTACAGTTCTCAACAACCCCCCCCACACACATGAGAATCCTTTTATAAGCCCTGATACACAAGTACAAAAGTATAAGATGATATGATGCTCATATAACCTATATGTGATGTGTTATATGATATATGTATTAACAAATATGTAATAACAAATATATAATAAACTTATGTCTTAAACAATAATCTAATATAATGGGAAAGTAATAAAGTATGATCTGAGCCTTTTAGAACATAATGTTTTGGATTCCACATTGAGAGGAAAAGTGTCAGATTTTCTTAAACAATTATTTATGTCTCTGAAAATGGCATATTATATAAAAGATTAATACTTTAATACAAAATAAAAGGATTTTTCCATTGTGCTCCAACCCAAATTGTCAACATGTGACACTTTTACATTAGAGAGATCTCAGACTTTGGATACAGAAACAGAACAAAGCTCTTATGTTGACTGTCTCACCTTGAATTTTGTACAAAGCACTTAGCCTTCTCTTGTGAATAAGAAAAGATTGAAAGCTACATTCTACTTTTTCTTTCAGTTTTTTAATTACCTGTCTTAACCTGAAATGCTTAGGTCCTATGTCATGGCTACACCCTGTCTCTATGGAGCTATACCAAGGTTTAATATCCTTTCCAGGGAGTTAATGGGACACTGGTCATATCTATGTTTCCTTCGCATGGCTGTGCAATCCTAAATCATGGTGAAGGCAGGCCTATAGAAGCAAAAATATCAGTGCATATGTATTCTCTGCAGACTATCACAAGTGGTTGATCTCTCCAGCCTATTTCCCACCATCAGATTCCCCATCCTGGGGGATATAAATCTGCATAGGTTCAGGATTCTCTATAAAAGCAGAAGTCAAAATCACAGTATTGCTTCACTGATAACAAAAATCATTCTAATCCATATGGTAGTTTATCTTTTTCTTCCTGTAAAGGTAAATGATGAACCCAATTAATATGTATTAAAATAACTTTCTAAAAAACTTACATGTATTCTATGTCTCTGCTTTTTTAATGTTTAATAACAATAGCTTTCACAATGTTTTACTTGAATTATAGATATTTTTTTAGATATTTTTAAATGGTTAATTTTTATTTATTTTATGAAACAATGTTATTTTATTAAACAGTGTTACAAGATTCATTGTTTATGCCCCATACCCAGTGCTCGATGCAATAAAATAGATATTTAATCTAAAAATTGTTAACTTTATAGATGGAAAAACATTGCATTAAAACCTATTTAAACCTTCTCATGTGGAGGTATGTATTGCCCATTATAATTACAGGGTCATTCATTTTCTTCTAGATAGTAAACCACAAATATAAGCATGTATTATGCAAAGATAAATGACACTATGTATTTTCATTGGTACTCATTCTGCAGATCTTCCTGGTATTGAACATTTATTTTAAACACAAAAATGTTATTTTATAACTGTTACTTTGTGTTGTTACTTCAGTGTTTCACTTCCTTTTTCCAGGAGTATTTAGACCCTTTATTTTCCTGTTTTGTCTCAAATACCCAAAGCAACTATTTGCAAATTTGTAAACAAGGCGTTATTTTCAAAGAGTAGTCAATAGTGGGTAAATGATCAGTTTATAAATTATATTGTGTCTAAGTACCATTCTGAGCTTAAAAAAAATCACTCAAACATGAGACTCGACATGTAATAATCATTCACCTCTAAGAACTTAGATCGGTAATGAAGGCATCCAAATAGGTGATCCATATTTCAGCAACATATCTGTACACACGTAAATAATTGCTCTTGTTACTATCATTTCATTCATTAGTGGAAAAGTGTGTTTGATAAGATTACAGCTAATTAACATAATTTGAATATCTTGAATGCATTTTGCTCAATCCAAAAAGGCTCTTGTGTTTGAGGCAGGATTTATGTGTAAAACCATTTCTGATTTCTTTAAAACAAATTCTGCCTAACATTAGTGGTAATTCCGAAAGAAAAAAATCTTTAAAATGATGTTCTTTGAGATAAATTGGTTTTACATGAAACGAAATTTTTGCAGTGTAGATGATAGGATTACTCAGGCACCCACTGAATCTCAGATAAAATTTCAATAAGCATAAAGATGATCCTAAAAATACATAAGCAAGTTAAAGAAAGAAAAAATATATTATTTGGGCAGAAATGAATGAGAAATGTTAGGTCAGGTAACAAAATATAGTTTGCAATTAGCAGATTTAATTAGTTAAAGTTTATTCAAGTAATCTCTATACTCAATGCAAGGCTCAAACTCATGATCTAGAGATCAAGAGTCACATGCTCTTCCAATTGAGCTACCAGGTGCCCTGCAATTAGCAAATTTTAAAATGTTACTTTCACCTAGGACTATTTCCTTCAAATTTCAGAAGACTGAGTGTAGATTTGATGTCACGATGCATTTAAGAAAAGACTCAACTGACCTTTCAAAAGATAAACATGTGGAAATCATTCACTGAAGATGAAATGAATTGAAGTGGAATTATATGCATTCTATAGTGTCAGAATGTGTGGCAAAAGAATTATGTAGAGTATGAATTGGTAAACACTGGCATTTGGATCTTTTGTCATCTAAAATGCTTAATATAATTAATTTAAGACTTCTTAACTTTTTAGAGCATTCTGAAGTTGATAACTAATGATGAAGATTTTTGATATATATTTTTCCTACTAGCACCAATGAGATAAGAACAGAAAAATATGAAGAGCTAATGATTCAATTCTTGTCATCTTCCTATTAACAAAAATATAAACATCATTTCCTGATTCATCATGTGTAAAGCAAGCAGCTAGATGATCTCTAATGTCCTTTCATCCATAATAGTCTACAGATATCTGAAAATATGTTAAATCTTTCTACCAACATTTATGGAAATATGTATTCCAGGCAAAATAGCTTTTAATATTCAGATTAACTTGTCAAGTTTCTCATTTATCAGAAGATATGCTATTCAAATTTTTAAAAATATTTTGATTTCTCTAGATTTGAAGATTTTCTCAAAACCACTGTAAACTATTGAAATAGTATGTGTACTCTACCGTCAAGGTGAAACTTATGTGGGAAGTTTCCTTTTGGTTAAAAACCATTGATTTGTAGGGATGGTTGGGTGACTCAGTCAGTTAACCAATGGACTCTTCATTTAGGCTTAAGTCATTCTCTCAGGGTCATGAGAATGAGCTTTGCTTCTGGCTCCATAGCCAGTGGGGAGTCAGCTTGTCATTCTATTTCCCTTTCTCTCTGCCCTTCCCCCTGTTCATTCATATACACTCTCTTTTTCTCTAAAAGAAATCTTTAAAAAAAAAAAGAAAGATAGAGATTATTTATTTTTATTAAAGCATCCTGTCTCTATACAATTGTCTCTCCTTCTCTGGACATTTCTGAGACCTATGAGTCTTTGTGAAGTCCACATAAATCATCACTACAAATTACAGTCATAAGGAGTATTTCAAAGATGTCAAAGTTTAACCTTCCACTGTGTTAAAAGTTTCATGTAATTGGGGCGCCTGGGTGGCTCAGTTGGTTAAGCGACTGCCTTCGGCTCAGGTTATGATCCCGGAGACCCGGGATCGAGCCCCACATCGGGCTCCCTGCTTGGCGGGAAGCCTGCTTCTCCCTCTCTCACTCCCCCTGCTTGTGTTCCCTCTCTGGCTGTGTTTCTCTCTGTCAAATAAATAAAATCTTTAAAAAAAAAAGTTTCATGTAATTACCTCCCATAGTACCCTGGATGTAACTGCATCTATTAAGCAATTTTAATTCCAAATACACTGTGGAGTGAATAATACCCTTTTCATCAGGCATAACTAACTAACTTGGAAGAGAAATTGATAGAGTGGATCACTTACTGTTGCTGGGACTTCCTTTCCTTACAAGTGTTTTCCTAATACCCACGCCTCACTCAGTTTTCAGTTATTGTGTAGTTTTTCCCAAAGATCTTACTGAGACTTCATGGTTCCCCTGGTTCATATTAAGATCTAAGATGGGACATAGGACTTGAGATGGACAAGTGATAGAAGTAACCATTTGCAAATTGTGATAATTTTGGAATTTATTATTTCTTAAATTGGGTATCCTGAATGAGTTTGGGTAAAATACCAGTTTAATAAGGAGGTCTATTAGCTGGCAGTTCACTTTGTAACGATACTGTCGGCTAAGCTGTAGGCCTCCAAGTTGGCAAATGACTTCTCTGGTTAATAAATGCATCTAAATTCTGAGAGTAAGTGGATTGCAGACCTGAAATACTTAGAAGTCTGTTGCACGAGACAGCATGTAATACTTTAAAATTTTATCAGGTATGAGAGAAAAATGTTGGAGAAATGTATGGCACATGGGTATGTGTAATTACTAAAATATATTTACAACAGTTCTGTTTTCCAAATAATGAAAGAAGATTATAGAAGGTTGACAGATTGCATCCCCTTCCAGTTTCTATATTGTTTAATAGCCACCAGGTTCTCACATTTCTCACTTAGTATTAAAAAAGGTCAATACATTTTTTTTTTGTTGCCCTTCCATGTGTTTGTTGATAATGAAAATAGCAATTCAATCATATAGGTATTGCTTCAGATTTAAAGAATTCCAGGGTCTAAAAAAATAAGTCAGGGACTTATTTGCAATTCTCAGTGCTGTATCCACATACCTTAAATGATAGGCTGCTGAAAAGAATAGGGGCATAGTTGCAATCATTTTTGGGAGTTAGAAACATTGAACGTTAGATTTCTGTCTTATGTCCTTTGTTTAGCTTATGTCATTTTAACATTTCTCTTGCTAATTTGAGTAGAATTATAGTGCTCTCAACCAGCCTACAGAAGAATATAACATCACTTTTCTTGGGAATTAAATCTTTAGCTTCTAAATCTTTGTAGGAGTTTTTATTTCTGTAGCAACAGAGAAGAAAAGATAATACTACTGCATGAAGTTTAAAAATATTTTCCAGATCTGAGATTCAGATTTGTCTATAGCTTCTCATTCTTAAAGGGCAAATCTCATCTTATATAGTCAACTGCCTGAGATGAGTGACTTACACTTTAATTTCAAATCTTCATTTCATTTTGTATGTGTTTACATAGCCTTAAGAAATTATTACACCTTTATTCTCTAGGCAAACCAGGATAAATGAGTACATTAACTTGCTCACCCAAGATTTTAGGAAAATGGGAGAAAGGATCTCTTTAATAGCATTGCACAAGCTAGTGAGTGATGTTTTATTAGAAATTAATATTAACTCTTAGACCCAGATTTGATAAATTATTTTCTATTGTATTGCAATTGTTATATTTTATACATTCTTTCTCTGTCTTGTCTAAGACATTAAATTATGGAATTTCAAAGGGCTTATCTGGAAATAAATATGATAAAATTTTCCAGTTTATTACTGACCGTTTATATTTATTCTCTGTAAACTACTCGTACTTCTGAATTTATTGCCTCTATTGGTGGAACAGGGACTTGGTCATCCATTGCCAAAATCTTGGTACAATCTTTTACTTCTTTATATCAAGTCAGACACAATATCCTGACAAATATTTGCCTATAGTCTTATCATTTACTGTTTCACTTTTTATTTTAAGATTTTATTTATTTATTTGACAGAGAAAGAGAGCACAAGCAGGGGGAATGCAGATGAGGGAGAGGGAGACGTAGGCTCTCCACTAAGCAAGGAACCGAACACTGGGTTCAGTCCCAGGACCCTGAGGTCATGATCTGAGCCAAAGGCCGACTCTTAGCTGGCTGAGCCACCCAGGCATCCCTACTGTTTCACCTTTACATTCGCTGACATCACTCCGGTTAAGAGTCATTCCATTTTCATCTGGTCGCCAAGGACAATCTAATTGACCAATCCAACAACTTGTTAATTTTTCTCTAAGATGGTCAAAGTCACATCCTTAAAATAGTCCTTAACTTTGACTACCAGAATGCCAACTTCTTTTTTTTTTTTTTTTAAGATTTTTACTTATTTATTTGACATAGAGAGAGATCACAAGTAGGCAGAGAGGCAGGCAGAGAGAGGAGGAAGCAGGCTTCCTGCCAAGCAGAGAGCCCAATGCAGGCCTCGATCCCAGGACCCTGAGATCATGCCCTGAGCCAAAGGCAGACGTTTTAACCCACTGAGCCACCCAGGCGCCCCAGAATGCCAACTTCTTACCTCTCTACTCATCAGTTTACTGTCCTCTCTTCTCATACATCTAAAGGTTCTGTCCTTAACCATCTCTTCTTTGCCATATTCTCCCTGAGTGATCTCATTTACTCATTTACTTTTATAATTTTTCTATTTACTTCCGTGACCTCATATCCAGATAAAAATGGCACCTGTTTCCTTCTCCAAAGCTGCTCTGGCTCAATATTTGCTATTTTGGTGAATGATATGACATACCCAAGCACTATCAGAAAACCACATACACACACAAATCTTTTCCTAACTTATTTCATCAAGATTACCTTTTTCTGAGGGAGCTTGGGTAGCTCAGTTAGTTAAGCATCTGACTATTGGGTTCAGCTCAGGTCATTATTTCAGGTTCCTGAGATAGAGCCCCATGTAGGTTTCCATGCTCAGCATAGAGTCAACTTGAGATTCTTTGCCTTTGTCCCTTCCCTCCTTGCACTTGCTCGCTCACTCTCTTTCTCAAATAAATAAATCTAAAAAAGGAAAAATTACTTTTTTCAACTTTATTATTTTCCCTTTCCATTCTAAAAACAAACCTTGCTTAAAGTTAGTATTCACATTATTGAAAAGATCTTCCTTTGAGCCACTGCTATATGTCATACATAGTTTTAGATGACTGAAATACATCAGTAAACAAAGAAACTGAATTTCCCTCTCATTGATTTTATTTTATAATGATGGGGGTAAAAAGCAAAACAAATATATGAACACGTGTAATTTCAAATAATGGCTAGGAAGATAATGAAACAAGGTAATGGGATAGAGTGTGAATAGGAAAGGGGAGTACTCATAATGAGTAAGAGGCTTTTCTGAGGGAGTGATATGTTAAGTTCAGGTATTAGGAGGAGCAGTCTAACCAAAGAGTCTCATAAAAGCATTTTAGGTAAAAGACATAGCATAAATAAAGGTCCTGGGGTGGAGGCAAGTTTGGCCTGTTTGGATAATGGAAATAATGTTTTTCATGACCTATTTTGAAGTAACAACCAATTAAGAGATGTTTGTCTTATGACCCCTTGCATTAGTGAAATTTTAAAACAATAATGAGCAATATTATGACTAGAACAAGGAAACAAAATCCCTTTTTTTACCCACTTACTAGCTTACCCTTATAGCAGTTGTGTGGTAAATGACTATTGGTAAGACAATTTGAGTCTAAGTTAATCAGAGTGATGAAATTATTTTAGTGAATTTGGGTTTATTATGGTTTAGCATGAAACTATCAAATCAATGAACTACTACTTCTGAGTTATAATGGCAGACATAATCTATTTGTGGGATATATAATGATTATTTTAATAATGGACTCAATCAAAATTTTTCTGATTTAGGAGGTAATTTTGTACCCATCAATTTGATCAAAGTGAATTCCTAAGTATTATCTTACTTTTGATAATTTTATTTGAAATATTTTAATATTTTTATACTTTAATATGTTGACATTATAAGCATATGTAAAGTTACAAAAATAGCATAGCTAACAACAAAGTATCACTTCTCAGAAAGAGGCAGTATTAATTTTCTCGATTTTCTTTAGACTTTTCTTTTGAAAAAGTTAATAATACAAAGCCAAATTCTACTCCTTTTCTTTTTGTCTACTATTTTCCTCCTCAGAAGTAACCATCATACAAAAGTTGTGTTTCTTATTGCTGGGTGTGCTTTTATATCCTTGCCACATATCTTATATCTTATCACATATCTTATACAGTATATAGTATTGTTTTTGGTTTATTTCTTGGTCTTTGCCTTTTTCCATAGTCTTCTATTCCTTGCCATTTGAAAAATTTGTATGCTGTTAAATTTGACCCATAACTAGAATTAAAACTTTAAAGAAAACTTGCTGTAAAGAATGATGCCTCAAGAAGCAACATGCTTTTAAAAATAAAAAACAAAATAGTGCTTTAGAATAAGGTACCAGGGACCCTGACTGGCTCAGTTGGTGGAGCGTAGGACTCTTGATCTCACGGTTGTGACTCAATCCCCATATTGAGCATGGAGAGTACTTAAAAATAAAACCTTAAAAAAAAAAAGTGACAAAGTAGGAAGTGCTGAGAATCTGTTGCCCCACCTAGACAACAGTTGTCCTGGTAGAATGTGCTCGATGTAATTATTTTGAGATTCTGGAATCTTTGAATGTTTGCAATTGCCAAAGAAAGGCTGGAACTCTAACTTGCGGTTTATTTACATCAGTTTTTAGCTCTTGGCACACTAACACCTATCCATCCCTTCACCCCCGAGTCCATGGCAGACAGCTGTGCACATGTTCGTAGAGCAGCTTGCACACAGTCTGTTGGACACAAAGTGGATAAAAAAAGATCCTGCCCTCCATATATTGGAGACAAATGTTCTGATAATGTATTACTGCTTTATATATCAGGGGCAAAAAGAGGCAGGCAGCCATGGTAGTTGTACCACCTGCCTCCCTGTTGGTTGTAAGCCCAGTACATTGTGGCTAAAGTGAATTCCAGGGGATTTAAAGAACCAACACTCTATGCATTCCATTTTTCTTTTTACTTTTGGAAGCAAACAATAAAACATTAAACATTCTGGGGGCACGTGGGTGGCTTAGTTCATTAAGCATCTGACTCTTGATTCTGGCTTAGGTCATGATCTCACTGTTGTGAGACTGAGCTCCGCATCCAGCTCCATGCTCAGCATAGAGTATGCTTGAGGTTCTCTCTCTCTCTCTCTCTCTCTCTCTCTCTCTCTCTCTCTCT
>PITA01032120.1:0-14319 GCA_004023965.1 Spilogale gracilis
GGCTCCATCCCCAGTCAGAAATAATAAACTCTGGCCACTTCTGTTACCTTCAAAAATGTGCATTTAACCAAGGGATTTGGTATAAAATCACTGGCCAATAGAGCCAGAGACTCGGAATGGGCATTTTGCCAGAGGTCAGGACCTTAGACATATAGCAGACAAGAAAAAGGCCTAGGCCCACTGAATATTTTTAGAATAGGAAGACAAAAGAGGATAAGTAAGAAGGAGAAGGAATAGAAAAACGGAAATGAGAGGAAAAGAAGGAAGGGAGGAAAAAATAGAAAGGGAAGTTAAAGAAGATAAAGAATGAGGGGAGGTAAAGAGGTAAGAAAAATCAAGCAGAGGGAAGAACTGCACGCTGTCTGCTGTGCTAGGTTTTGGGGGAGTGAGGGGGTGCTCACAGAGATGAATGAGACCAAGTCCTTCCTCTAAAAGAGTTCACAGGGAGATACAGGGAGACTCAGGGAGATACAGCCAGGGAAAGATGAAGAGAGTTTGGAGAGCAGGTAGGGAAGCCCTGTGAGCCGGAGTGAGGCAGATGCAAATCCCAGTCTGGGGCATTATGCCTGTTCAGTTGATGGATTTCACACCGGCAGCACCTTCTTCTGGATTTGGTGACAGTGATGAAGTTAAGAACGAGGTTAAGCACGGGTCTGGGAGACAGAGTCTTTTTTCCTATAATCTTATCCTGAAAGCCCGAAATACCTGAAGAACACTACCTAATATGTGCCTTATACACAGTAGATGCTGCAATATTTATGGAATAAACAGAAGGCATAAAAATTTATTAAATACAGGGTCTTATTTCGAGCATGTCACAGGCATATGACTTGATTGTTGAATGGTTAACTGAAGAGAACAGTGTGATTCCTGATACCTTCCCAATGCCTGACACATAGTAGGTAAATATGTATGGAATAAACTAGGTTTCAACAGCATCTTCACCATCCTCTCAGATGGCCATCCCAATCCCCCATCCCCTGCCTGGGTCTGAAAGGAAAGGGAGGCACCTATTTAAACATTCCTCAACAAGCTCATTTCTACTACACTCCATATGAAGTTAGCAAGTTGCCTTGTTGAGATGACACTGAGTTTGAAGCTTTACTTTATAGTTTGTTACTCTAAGAATGAAAACATGTTCAAAAATATCTGAGTCACTGTATCTTTGCAGAATCTAAGGTGTTCACTGTTTTCATAATCACTTCCAGTTTCCAAACCACATTGACATTTCTCCCTCCTCCAGACCCTTTCCAGCCTTTTCCCAAGAAACTCAAATTCCTACGGGCAAGTTTCCGAGTTAGAGATGATGCATAAAGAAGGAGAAAAATTCCGATTACATGATCACAGCCTTGGAGATCGGGCAGGGTGATGAAGGTGTCACTTGAAAACATTATTATTCTGGAGAGAGGCAGTGGGATACAATGGAAAGGCTGTAAGATTTGGAGTTAGAGGACCCATACAAATCTCAGCTTCCTCGCAAACGAGCCGTATGACTAAACTAGTCACAATCTATCTGGGCCTCAGTTTGTTCATCTGTAAAATATAATAACCTAAGAAGCTCTAAGATGTTTCTCAGCTTTAATATCTGGAGTTGCTTAAAAAGGTTCAGGACATTCTGATGGCCAAAAAGTGAAGGGTGATTCAGACTAAGGCAGTTCACATTTTATTCATTTTTAAATTATGGGAAAGTTCTTTTGGCCAGCTACAGAGGCCCCATTCACTGCTGGAACAAATGTCCATGACTTCCAAGCTATAACATTAGGTATTAAATTTAGAAAATAGAAAAGGAATAAAATTGTGCCTTCCTGCTTATCAGCTTTTAGCCTTATTAACAATTTTTATGCCATCAGTAATGCGGTTGGTTTTTTAACCACAGAAGTGAAGACAATACTTAGCATAGAAAAAGGTGAATAAATTGACATTTATGACATACCTATTATTAATTACTGTTTATTCAGCACCTACTATACATTAGATACTAGGTCAGAGATATTCTTTATGTTATCTCATTTCACATCTATACATGCACCACGAGGTAGGTAATTTTTTATTTTTCAGATGAGACATCTAAGACTCAAGGGGATATGACTTGTTCAGTGTAATATAACTAGTAGAGTAAATTTGAACCCAGGTCTCTCTGATACTTGGATGAATATTTTTTCTATTGTTTCACTTCTGAAATATTCCAGCTGAGTAAAGGGCTGCCTATCAGTGGGAATAATCAAGGACCAATTAGGGATGCCGTACAAGGGATCATTGTATCAGTGTGCTTGGACTGGATAACCTTGTAAGTCCCTTCCAAACTGAGAGTTTGATTCTATGACCTTAAGTCACTGCAAGTAGAGTAATGAGAAGCAGATATCATTAAGCACCCACCCCAACTGCAGAGGATTTTCTATGTGTAATCTCTTTTTTTTCTTTTAATGTTTCTACATCTATCTTCCAAGAAGAATACTATCTCTTTCAAATTCAGAAAAGTCCTGACCCCTCCCCACTGCTAACATTGTTCCATTCTTCTAATGACCCACTATAACCACAGAATTATTATTCTGCATTAAGACTGGTCTGCATAATCCCAGGAGGTAGAGTGAGGAATGTGAAATTTAATTCACTAGCATAGGAAATAGCCACCTGTAATCCCAGGCAACATTAAGCTGGGCTGCTCTGCTTGTTAATGAGCCCCTCCTTTCTACTGGATGTGTTGAGAAAGTGCTTAAATGCCACTTTTACTGAAACCATGGCCACTAATCACCTAAAATAACTCTTTCTTCTGCTTTTTTACAGCCATTATTTCTAGAATTCTTGTAAGGAACTTTGAATATATTTGAGCTTCCTGGCTAGACAATAAACTGAGGACAGAGACTATGTCTCTGTGTAAAGAACTCGGTATAACAGAATATTCCCTAGGAATAACTCACCATCATCAACAGCTTCATCATCATTAGCATTTAATCAAGGGATATTCCAGCTATTTCTCCAACAAATGGATAACTTCAACTTAGACTGGGTCTTCTGTGAATGGATTCCTCCAGGAAAAGAGTAGGGCAGATTCCGTAGGCAAACCCTTCCCCTTTCAAGGGAGCCTGAGAGCACAGCTGACCCCAGTGAGAAAGTGGGTAAAACTGCTGAGATCAAGGGGTCTCCCAAGAAGACAAAGACAAGGACTCTGCCAGTTCCCAAATGAAGTCAACCAACAAAGCGAGTGTTGCAGAAGTAAAGTTTCCATAAGAAAAAGATCATTTGAACATGTGACCCAGGCACAAATCCATGGCTTGTAGGCTGCTGGAAAAGACTGGTTTGAACACAGCATATGGTGGAAACCAGAAGTCCCTCCAGGCCTGATCTTCCTAGTGTGTTTGTTATGCACTAGGCCCAGGTGCTGAGCACATGTGTGTAACCTACATGGCCATTTGCTGTGTGCCAGTCTCTGTTCTAAATGCTTTCCTCAGACCCCTCAGACTCTATGAGGTAGTTTTGTGATATTGCTACTTTGTGGATAATGAACCTGAAGATCGGAGAGTGGTATGTCACCCAGGTTCACATGATTAGCAAGCAGGAAAGCAAGGACAGAGCCCAGATATTCCAGATAAAACCACTGGGGAGGGAGACTTCTAAAGAGGAATAAGGAAATTCCTATCAATACAGTAGATGGGGCTCCATGGGATTTAGTGGAAAAATAATGGTACACATTATTTTAAGCATAAGCATATGATACCCTTAAATCAAAAACTGGGGAAAACATGGAATGTGGTCAAAAGACCAAAACAAGGATGGTGACAAGAAGGAAACTTGTATTATCAGAACAGAACTAGACCAAGAGAATGTAGGAGTGGGTAAAGTGGAAAAAAAAAATTGGGTAAAATGAAAGCAGGTAGTAGTGGACCTAAAAGGGCAACATGCAATAGGCTGGATCAATTCTAAGCAACACGAAGCATCTAATTAAATTGAGGGGATGTGAACTTAGGAGTTGAGGCTGCCATTATGGTCAGAAGAAGCTAAGGAGCGGGGGACCAGAGGCATAGAACAGTTGGTCAAAAGAGTCTTCTTTCTCCTCTTATAAAGCAAAGCCATTTGCAACAGTTTAGAGGTGGCTTCCAAGAGGTTGGCAGAGGGCTCAACTTGCTAGGGAACTCATGCTATTAGCTGTCCTGAGGAACTTCAAGAGAGCCCATGGGGAAAGCCCTTAATAAAACTCTTCCTCAGAAGCCAAGCCTCTAATTTCAAAGCACCTGGATGCCTTGAGGATCTGTTGGCTCTTGACTTTATCCTGAAGATCACACAAGGGCTCTCCAAGACATTAAGTGCCAAATAATTGCCCCATGCAGACTTCCCAACTTAATCTGCTGGTAAATCACAACTGATATTCAAGAAGCTCCTCTGTGAGTCTCAGCTTGAAGGAGAGAAATGCAAAGGAGATGCCTGGGAGGTGCAGGAGAGACCCAGTTAAAGCATCAGGAAGCCAAGTTCAAGTCTTTCCAAGTGAGATTCAAGTAAGCAGGCTTGTGTCTTGAGAGGGCAAGCCTGGATTTCAGTCCTGGAGCTGCTTCCAGGAGCTCCTTTCCCTCTGAGCTTCCCTAAGAGGTCTGGACTTAATGACCTCTGAGGTCCCTGCAGTTTGTTATTGTCATTACTATCGATACAAGTGTGCTAACAGACATGAGTCATGATATATTTGAAACGTGCTTTCAAATTTCCTGCTGTCCCCTTAAAATAAAATGAGTTATATTAGAATAAAAATCCTTATCTTTCATGCAATGAAGTATTTGTTAGTATAATAATATAATGGCTGGGACTTGCTTTAAAATACTTGAGTCCTGGGGCAACTAGGTCCTAGGTGTCCAACTCTTGGTTTAGGCTCAGGACATGATTTCAGGGTGTGGGATCAAGTCCTGAGTTGGGCTCTGTGCTCAGCAGGGAGTCTGTTTGAGGATTTTCTCTCTCTCCCTCTGCCCCTCCCCCTATTCCTGTGCTCTCTCTCTCTCTCTCTCTCTCTCTCGCAAATAAATAAATCTTTAAAATAAAACACTCGAGTCCCTCTCCCTATACCTATTTAATAGATAAAATAGGTAAGGTGCTGTGATTGTCAAAACTAAGTAAGGGGTAAAATGGGAGTTTATTGTAGGAGTCCTTTCACTTTCATGCATGCTTCCTTTAAATTTTTCACAGTAAAAATTTAAGAAATAAATAATAAAATACAATATAAATATATTCAGCAGTATAGACTCCACGACTTTTCAGCTCACTCTTAGGTAACAGAGACCTTTAAGTCACAAAAGCAGTTTCATCTACAGGATCTTTAAGTCACAAATGCAGTTTCAGTTCAGAAATGAGGATGTCCAGTCCAAGGTATAAATCAAGCCCTGACCAAGGTTTAAAGCCAATCTGACATCTCTCAGTTCTGGCCATTTTAGGATGGAGACTCAGGGAAGAAAAGGAAAAGGGCATGGCTGGCTGAGCTACATATGGTTTCTAGCCACCCTCCTCCTTCTTCCTTCCCCCCCTCCCCCATCCAGGGGTGATAGTTAAGAAGCGGGGAGGAAGAAGAGGTAGGAGAGATCTTACTCATGTTCACATAGTAAGCAAACTGGATTTAGAGGCTCTAGGTCTCACAGATTTTCCAGGCTATTTCCTTGTCTAGTGAGCAAGTTTAGGACCTTAGAGCAGTGCTGTCTCATAGAAATATAATGCAAGCCACCTATGCAAGCCACATTTGTAATGTCCAACTTTCTAGTAGCCACATAGTAAAAAGTATTGAAAGAATAGGTGAAATTGATTTAAAGAATATATTTTACTAAACTATCTATTATTTCAGCATGTGGTTAGTGGCTCCCATACTGGCCAGCACAGTTTAGAGGTCTCCATCATTGGAGACCTTTTGCTAGGTGACCTGATCATATATCCCATTTCACCTGAAAGAGCCCTGGTTTAGTCCTGTCACTCAAGCTTTATTCTCATTAAATTACGTGGTTATTAATGTCCCTTTTCACTCTCCCAAGTGACCTTGTTTGGATGATGAATCACACTGTCACCCTGCTTATACTTCTCTATCCAGGAAGAAACTGGTGGCTCCTTCTTCATCCTCATTTCCAGGTGCTTTACCGGAAGTGGGTCAGGCCATTTCCCCCCTAGATGAAGGGTCAGTAAACCACAGCACAGAGCTAGGAATTAGTTTTACATTTTTAAAAGATGGAAAAACAAAGGTCATGGGATGTGGATAATAAGCCTCCTGCAAAGCCTAACTTATTACCGGATCTCTTACAAAATAAGTTGGCTGACACTGATCTCAGCTGACCAATAGCCCACAACTGTTCCCTCTGGGATGGAGGGAGGGGAGTCAGATCATTTACCTCTCACCTGGTTTGAGTCTAGGAGGTAGACCTACGCTCCGTGATGATAGTCAGTGGGGACTCCAGTAAGAACATTTCTGGAAGGAAATCTCATCACTCAGCTCCCTTTGCACTCTCTCAACCCTAAGCCATTTCCTCTAAACATCTCATAATATAATTTCACATTTAACTTTGGAATTTCATTTCTGTTATTTCTTCATGTCTAATCAAAATTTCCATTTTAAGCTCTGGTTACTGTATTACCATCATCACCACCACTGTCACCATGATCACCATCACCATCATTCATTATGTGTTTCCTTGAATAGCCTGAGTTTGTTGGGGGTAGGATCTTTTTTTTTTTTTTAAAAGATGTTATTTATTTGTTTGACAGAGAGAGACACAGCTAGAGAGGGAACACAAGCAGAGGGACTGAGAGAGGGAGAAGCAGTCTTCCCACCGAGCAGGAAGCCCAATATGGGGCTCGATCCTGGGTCTCCAGGATCATGACCTGAGCCGAAAGCAGTCGCTTAACCAACTGAGCCACCCAGGTGCCCTGGGGGTAGGATCTTTTTTGTCTTATTTTTGAATAAGCTCACAGAGCTTATATCCACAATGAACATTTGAATGAAAGAATTAATGATAATTAATTCATACACTCAACACTTCGGCCCAGCTAAACAACTCAAAATTCTCTGAAGACACTGACAACCTTTCCCTATGTGCCTCTGCATAGACACTACCCAGTATATCTCCCCCGTCCCTTCTTGTCCACCATTCTCCAAGATGCGGCTCAAATTAAACAATAAAATAATTTTATTAAAAATTAAAACTCTCTGATACCCTCAAATGGAAATTCATAGTCCCAGTAAAATATTTCCTCATCCACCCTAGAAGAACTTAGCACTCCTAAACCACAGCCAGTAACACATTCCTCTCCTCTGGTACTTAAAACAGTGCAGTTTGTCTAAATGAATAATTGTCTCTCCCACAGATCTGGGCTCTGTGTGTTATAATCACCTAGAAAGCCTTTAAAATAGATGATGCCTGAGCTCTGTTGCAGACAAAGAGAATCAGGTTCTTCAGGTTGAGGCCTGGGCATCAGCATTTTCAAAATGCTCTTCTAGGATCTAATGAGCAGCCGCAGTCGAGAACCACTGTACAAAATGGGGAGCTACGAAAAGGCAATGAATGTAGCTTCTCTCTGCAACTCTAGTTATTAGCAAAGATTACTATGAATAAATAGCCATCAAATGAATGAACTATGAGCTGTAATAGAAATATAAAGAATAATTTATGTCAGTCTATTAGAAAATGTTGTGAGATAAACAACTATATATTAATCTAATGACCTTTGATTAATAGGACAGGTTTGTTTAACCATATTAAGCACATAAAATGACTAGAACCTCACAACCAAGTAAGCAGTTTTCCCAATTGTGGCAAACTTGGCTTTAAAAGAAATGATGGTCCTGCAAAAATATGGACCTTGGACAGTTCATTAGCATGGTCTCTAACCAAGTCCAAAAGACAGACCTCCAAAGACCCCTCAGATAATGTAGATATATTTCAAGGTTGTTATCCTACAACTGTCAAGCCCAGTCACTCCTTGCCTTCTGCTATGTAATTTATACTTGGGACTGGCAAGAGAGTTTTTTATTAATATGTTTGTCAAGCAACACTCTCAGTTCTCTTGTAATTATGCTGCCTGTTAGTAGCATTAAGTACAAACATATCTCTTGGTTTTCACTTATTAATTTGTGCCTCTCCTGTATTTGGAGATAGCAATAGATGTAGCCATAAGATCAGAAAATTGCTGATGGTCAGGGGAGGACGTGAAGGCATGCATGTCTTTGCCAGTAATTAATCTGCAATGAACTAGTGTCAGACAGTGGAAAGAACACAAAAGAAGCTCTGGGTTTGAGGTGGTCCTTATCACACCCTGTGTCCTTGGACAGGTAAGCTCACCCCTTTGTGCAGCCCATCTTAAAACAGAAGTTAGTAGGGTAAAATAAGATGATAAGTGACAAAAACCGTTAGGAAAGAATAAACATCTATGCTGATATGCTTGCTTCCTTCACTCAGTTGCAAACACTGTCTACAACATCTACCGTGTCAGGTACTAAAGGAATATAAATAATAATGATTCTTGTTACCATTGTTGTTATAGAGACCATACTACTATAATGAAGTCTTTGTTATAACATCTTATTATGGTTAATTTTACATATCAACTTGACTGGGCAACAGGATGTCCAGATGTTTGGTAAACATTATTCTGGATATGTCTGTGAGGGTGTTTCTGGATGAAATTAACATTTGAGTCTGTAGACTGAGTAAAGCAGATTTAGTCCTCACTAATGTGGGTGGACCTCATCCAAAGAGTTGAAGACCTATATAGAACAGAAGGCTGAGTAAGAGGGAATTTCTTCCTGCCTGACTGTGTTGGCTTTAGACATTATTTTTTTCCTGCCTCCAGACTTGAACTGAAGCATTGGCTCTTGCTGGGGCTGAAATCTTCCACCAGCTTCTGCACTGGACATACACATTAGTTTTTCTGGGACTCCAGCTCACCCACTGCAAATCTTGAGATTGGGTGAGTCCGTTCCTATAATAAGTCTGTGTGTGTGTGTGTGTGTGTGTGTGTGTGTGTGTGTGTGTATAAGATGAAATTTTAAACATAAACAAAGCCAATAGAATGTATGTATATGTGTGTGTATACATACATTCCATTGGTTTTATTTACACACACACACACACACACACACACACACACACACACGATTGGTTATGTTTCTCTGAAGAACCCTAAGACACATCTACATCTACAGCAATATAAGCACTTTTGGGGAAGGCTTCAAAGATAATCTTTAAATAAAACTCCTTAAATTGATACAAATGTTTTCAGAGCATTGAATAGAAATTGTTATGTGAGTCAGTGGTTACTGAAATCAGCTGGCCAGCTTTAAAAACATTGACTCCTAGTTCTGAGACCAGATCTTCTGAATTGGTACCTTCAGAAAGCAGAGCCCAGGAATTTGGATCTCTATCAGTCTTTCCAATATTTCATTTGAGTGACCACATTGGGGAACTTTCCATCTAAGTGGTTTGACTGAGGGAACTAGAAACCAAGGATTTGCCCTGGTGTCTGAAATCCCAATTCCTCAGGTTCATACATGTGGTTGTTCTCTTTTGTCTCCTGATAAATGCAGATATGCCAGAGATATAATATATGAGATCTTTAACCATATATTTGAGTATCTTTATCCTGAATTCAGCCCTGATCATGTTCCTCCTGGGTCTAAACACCTTTGAGGCATCCCCACAGTCCACTTAATAAGATCCAATCTCCTTTCAGTGGTATTCAAGTACCTCCAAAATATGGCCCTGGGATGACTGCAGCACCACGTTCTCCATCATCACCCACATACACCCCACAGCCCAGCTACTACAGAGGCATCATGGGTCTTCTCACCTCCACTTGGAGAGCACTGTTACTCTTGATTCCCACCCTCCAAGTTTTAGCTCAAATGGTATTTTATTCTTACCACTTTCCTAATACCTCTCCTACAGAGTGCTTTCTACCCTAGGCATAGGTGTACCCGTCTCCCTTCCTGAATGGGCACTTCTTGAAAGCGGAGGTCTGCTCTTCATGTCTGTGTCCCCACAGCACTGACTTAGACACACACAGTAAGATTCAGATATATTAACTAGGCTTATTTAGGGTATTTTCATACATGGTCACCGAAAAGGAAAAATTAGCAAGTAGGGCATCTCATAGCAAAATTTGGAAATGATATGGAAAGACAGCATATACTATAAGCTGGGCAGCAGAGTGGATTGGTTAGAATGCTGAGGCTTTGTAGGGAGGGGTGTGGGTTCAAATGACAGCCCTCCTGTGTTTTTAGTGATGTGATAGGTCAAGCCGTTTCACCTTTTGGTGTTCTAGTTTCTTCATCTATAGATGAGGATGATGATTGGCATTATCTCCCAAGGCTGTTGTGAGGTTTAAATATGCTCAGAACTTGGCAGGTCATCAGGTGGTACCATATTCACATCAATAAACTGTACTTGCTGTTGGCTCTTTCTTACTATTTTAGCAAGTGAGCACAGGTTTGGACAATGGAAGATCCCTTATTTGTAAGTGAGTAGGAAAGTGGAAGAGTCCTAAAGCTAACTTATCTGGTGGGCCAATTCCATTTCTCAAGGGTTTTTACCTCCGGGGGAAAAAAACAGCCAGAGAGTTATGTCCCTATCTACCATGAGCTGTCTCTCTTTCCTGATGGATTTCCTTAAGGAATATAGTTCCACAGGAGACTTATGTGTGACCTCTGTTTCCCAATAGTTAACACAACTTATTTGCCAGGACTAAGCATTCGTTCTCTTCTTGGAGGTCGATTCACAAGGTGCCTACTCCTGTCAAGGGCAAGATTGATAGAGCAGCAGCTCCTGACTTGATGCCTCGTGTACTTGAGGCCAGCCTCCTCTTTGTCTTTGGACTGGAAGGAGACACGGGCCAAACTCTAAAATAATCCTTGGAATTAAAAAGTGATCTTAGATACCGCTTTACCCAGTCCACTGCCTGGGTATATGACAAAGCTCAAGCCCAGACCAAGGAAAGTAGAATATAGTACAGAGCTATGGCTGCCAAAGGCCACTTCTCGGTGACAAAAAAGGCAGCCTTGTTCTGGGTAAAATGAGAAAAAGAAGGACAATATTGTAAGGCTTTCATAAAGGCGAAACGGTTGGATTTTTTTTTTTTACCCAAAGTTAAGCTCTTCATACTTTTATGATATTAAAATTACTTTTCTTTATAAGACCATGATGGTTAATGCTGACTATTTTCTTGAATGACCTTACCTGGGTAGGTAAACGTAGATAACACTGTGTCCTTCTCCACTGTTTTGTTGTTATTCCTTCAGTTGGTTGTTTTGCTGGTTTAGAGATTCCCCAAGAGTTTGGTACTCTCTGATGTCAAGATTAAGAACAGGAGCTGTGGAGTTAGAAAGACCTGAACTGTTATCTTTTCTCCTCTTCCAAGTTGTGGCACTTTGAAAAATTCGTTTAAGTTCTCTGGGTCTTTAAAACAGTCACAATAACAACAATGCCTACCTTACAGGATCACTGTGCAAAGAAGACATACCAGATGGCACATGGTTAGCACCGGGCCTGGCACAAAGATGGTGGTAGTGGGGGGTTAAATAGGTTTTTCAGAGTTCAATCATGTACATAAAATGTTTAAATGAAGAGCAAACACAGAAGGAACTAAAAAGCATTTAATTTCCCCATGTGGGAATATTCCGAGATGTAGCCTGTATGCTTTGAGGACTGCTGCTTTTGGATTCAGACAGAATGGATTTATTTGTTACCAACCTCAGTCATTTTCTGGACTACTGATTTTAAATAAGTCAGGTAACTTCTCGCAGCCTCTGTTTCCACATACAGGAAGAAGATATTGTCCCCCTACAGACCATCAACACACTAGGCATTTTATACACATCCTTACTTATATACACAGCAACCTCATAAAATAGATACAATCGATTCTTGTTATTTGCAGTAATATTCCATAAAGCCGTGTGAATACTGAGCCATTGCTCCTAGGGGAAACACAGGGTTAGGTTCCTGTGAGCCTCTGGTCACAATAATTTCATCAATTGATCATTACATACGTTGATTTCTGTGTGTTTCTCTTTAAAGATAATTTATTTAATACAAAGCTGATTCATTAACATTGAAATCGTGGTCAACAGCACTGTAACACACTCCTGAATAAAACTTATCTAACACACGTCTTTTGTCCATAAAGCATGTCACAGCCTTCTTATGCTTACAAATACAAGCTGGTACTTCAGCATATACTTGGGGTTCAACCATGGGAAACAGTGAAAGCACCAACAGAAAGCCCAAAAATATAAAATACATGGCACTAAAAAGATCTCACAAAGGACACCTGTTTACAGTATGACCACCAAAACAAGAAGGCAGAACACTGTTTTGTGTGATCTCAGCTGGGAGTGTGTGTATTGGGAAACTCATATTTTTATTGCTCTGTGTATGTCTGCTAATAACCACAAAAACACCACCAGTACTGAACTGGAATTACCAATAAATTTTAGCAAGTAGTTAGGTTTGCAAATTAAGAATCTGTAAAACATAAGAAACAACTATACTGTTCTGTGTACAGAGGAGGAATCTGATCCTCAAAGAACTTACTTAATATAACTAGTTAGTGGTGAAGCTGATTTGAAATTGGGTATATATGTTCTCAAAGAATGTTTCCACGTTCTTTCCATTACTAACCCTAGCACCTAGCACTGCTTGTATCCCGGTTACTCTGCCTATGAAACAGGAATGGTAAAAACAGCTACCTTGCAGAAAGATGGTGACGATCAAATTAGCTGATACCCTGGAGGTGCTTTGTAAACTGTAGAGCATTACAAAGATGTGAGAGTTTTATAAGTAGATTCAATTAAAGTGAAGATTCACCATCCAGTATTAAGGCTGACGATAATGAGTTCCCTGATCCTTCCACAGTTGAAAGAGACCAAGATGAGAACCTGGACCTTGAGAGGTCCATGGGTGGATAGCCCTTATCCCAGCAAGCAATGAGAAGCTGGTGATTCAGGCTAATTCAACACAGCCTCAGTGGGATTGCTCTTCTAGGAGTCTGAGAGCAGAAGAAGTGCTTACAGTATATTTTAGCTAAAAGATCAAAATGCGGACTGGATGCACTAAAAAAAAGTGTTTCTGATGTCAAGTCCACTTATAGTTGCTGTTAAAAAATCCATTACCCAGACTACAAAACATCAACAGGGACAGCATTAGCCAGCACTGCGGATGTTGGTGAATGGCGGTATTGTCTCATAAAACCAGTCTTGAGACTGCTTGCTGTGCTTTAATGAGGGAGAGGGCTTGGAGCTGGCTGACTCTGTTAATTATAAAAGGGTATTAAATAAAGTTGAGGCCAGACTCATCCGAAATAAGATGGAAGAATTAACCATCTCTGATAAAGAAAAATTGGTAAAAAGGGATAGAAAGGACTTAAACATACTCATACACTTTAATTCACTAATTCCACTTCAAGAATAATAAAATGATCAGATCAAGGAAAATAGTGACACACAAAGATGTTCATAGTGTAGTTGTTTCTGACTTTTAGCTTTTATAAATAATGGGGAAAGGGTTTAAAAATTATGACATATCCATACCATAAATGCAATTAAAAATCATTTTAAGAATTTTTAACATTATGTAAAAAATATTCAGTAAGTGTATTATTGAGTGAAAAAAAAACATTAAAAGCAGGATGCAAAAAGCATGACTCAGCTGTGTTTATGTGTGCATTCCTAAAAGTATAACAAACAAAAAATTCAAAGGAAATATGGCAAAAGTTAATAATCATTGATTTCTTGTTTCTGAGATTATGAGAGGTTTTATTCATCTTCTTTATGTCCAAGGTTTCTACCATACATATATATCATTATTATTTTTAAGATGGGGGAGCAAAAAGCACATGAAAGTACAATCTAATTTGCTGTCACACTCCACACCAAAGACTTCTTTGATGAACAGAAGCACAGATTAAACAAGATTTAGCCTGTTCATCTAACAGGTCACTGATCTGTAAAAATATCAGATGTTTTCAGATTTTTCAAATCATTTATTATTAAGCAACTAGTTGGAGTGTAGCCAACTTAATTAAACAAAGAACATGGGATGGCCCCATCCCCAGAACAGCCCCTGGGGGGCCAGGACTCTTCTCTCTTCACCTTTGTACTGTCAGAACCTCAGGCCTGCAACCAAGCAGGAGCTCAATAAATATGTATTGAAAGAATGAATACATTGGAAAACACGCTGCCGTAAAATCACAGTTCAGGAGCCATCTGTTTTATCTTTCATTCATTCGTGTACTCACTTAAAGTTTTATTAAGCACTTACTAGATATTTATACATACATATACACATTTAGATATGTGTGTATATATATATA
>PITA01032121.1:0-14308 GCA_004023965.1 Spilogale gracilis
AGTGATCTGAAGGGGCACATGCACCCAAATATTTATAGCGCAATGCCCACAATAGCCAAACTATGGAAAGAACCTAGATGTCCATCAACATATAAATGGATAAATAGGTGGTATATCTATACAATGGAATACTTTTCAGCCATTAAAAAGAATGAAATCCTGCCATTTGCAATGATGTGGATGGAACTGGAGGCTGAGCAAAATAAGTCAATTAGAGAAACACAATTATCATATGATCTCTCTGCTATGAGAAATTTTAGAGGCAGGGAAGGAGGGTGGTCATGGAGGTAGGGAGGGAAAAATGAAATAAAATGGGACTGGGGAGGGAGAGAAACCATAAAAGACTTTTAATCTCAGGAAACAAATTGAGGGTTATTGGGTGGTGGTGGGGAGGCATAGGGTGTCTGGTTTATGAGAAAAATAAAAATTAATCAAATAAATAAAAAGTATTTGAAAATAAATCTGTAATTCCAAGTTCAGATTCAATACTGTTAGCAGTGTTGCTAATGTTCATATAATCTTCTTTTCTCTCTGGCTGTAGTGAGATATAATTGACATATAACATTTTGTCTGTTTAAGAAATGCCATGTGATGATTTGTTATACATAACTATTGCAAAGGGATTACCACAATAAGGTGAATTAGCACGTTCATCATCTCACCTGTTTACCATTTGTGTGTATTGTGAGAAGCTTTAAGACCCACTCTCTTAGGAACTTCCAAGTATATAAGATAGTACTATTAATTCTACACACTCTAGATCCCCAGAGTTTATTCCTCTCATAACCAGTAGTGTGCGTCCTTTCCCACCTTCAACCATTTCTCCCCTCCTACCCCACCCCTGCCTGTCTCAGCAACCACCAATGTACTGTGTTTCTATGATTTCGGGTCTTGATTTTCTTTTTTACATTCCACATATAAGTGAGAGCATATAGTATTCATATTTCTCTGTCTGACTTTTTTCACTTAGCATAATGCCCTCAAGGTCCATGCATGCGGTCATAAATGGCAGAATTACCTTCTTTCTCATGGCTGCATAATATTCCGCTGTATATATATGATACACTACATCTTCTTTACCCGCCCATTTGTCAAGGGACACTTATGTTATTTCCATGTCTTGGCTGTTGAGAATAATACTGCAGGTAAGAGGGCAGGTGCAGATTATGACTTCATTTCCTTCAGATATCCTTTAATAATTTTATTTTTCATTTTTTAGGAGCTTTCGTACTGTTGTCCAGAGTGGCCACACCAGTTTGCTTTCCCACCAAAAGTGCACAAGAGTTTCTGATTCTCCACATCCTCACCAACCCTTGTTATGTCATCTTTGTTGTTGTTGTTGTTGTTATCTCTTCTCTTCGATGATAGCCATTCTAACAGGTATGAAGTGATATCTCATTGTGGTTTTGATTTGCATTTCCTGGATTATTAGTAATGTTGAGCAGTTTTTTATGTGTATGTATTGGCTACCTCCAAGTCTTCTTTGGAAAAATATCTGTTCAGGTCCTTTGCTCATTTCTTCATTGGATTATCTGGGGAGTTTGCTATTGAGTTGTAGTAGGGCCTTATATATTTGGGGACATATGATTTGAGATATATGATATGCAACCATTTCCTCCCATTCCGTAGGCTACCTTTTCATTTTGTTGATGGGTTCCTTTGGTGTGCATAAGCTTTTCAGTTTGATGTAGTCTCACTTGTTTAGTTTTGCTTTTATTGCTTATACGTTTGGTGTCAGATCCCCAAAATCATTGCTGAGATCTATGTCAAGGATCTTTTCCCCTAGGTTTTCTTCTAGGAGTTTTGTGGTTACAATCTTACATTTAAGACTTTAAACCATTTTGAGTTAATTTTGTGAGTGGAATAAACTTTTTTATCAGAAACAAGAGAAAAGAAGAAATGTATAAATACACCTAATGTGGGCTATCAGATGCTGATATGAATATAGTTTGGGATAAAATTATTATTAAACACTGTATTTTCTATAATGCAGCACATTTGTTCTCATTTTCATTGTATTGCTTCCTGGTAACCCTTGATTCATACATAGCCCTTTTGGTAATTTTAGTCTGGCATCTTCTGGCAGCTGGCAAATTTTTATCCTTAACAATTTTCTTTGATTTTTTTCTTTTTTTTTATTGTTACTTAAATTTTTTTCCAGTGTTCCAAGATTCATTCCCCATTCCCCACACCCAGTGCTCTATGCAATAGGTGCCCTCAGTACCCACCACCAGGCTCTCCCATCCCCTCACCCCCCTCCCTCCAAGTCCCTCAGTTTGTTTCTGTGTCCAAAGTCTCTGTTGTTTCATTTCTCTCCCTGGATTACCCTACTTCCCATTTACTTTCCTTCTCCTACTGTCCTCTACATTACCCCTTATGCACCGCAAGTAAGAGAAACCATGTGATACTTGACTTTCTCTACTTAGCTTTATTTCACTCAGCATAATCTCTTCCAATCCAGTCCATGTTGCTACAAAAGTTGGATATTCATCCTTTCTGATGGACGCATAGTATTCCATTGTATATATGGACCACATCTTCTTTATTCATTCATCTGTTGAGGGGCACCTTGGTGCTTTCAACAGTTTGGCAATTGTGGCCATTGCTGCAATGAACATTGGGGTACATATGGCCCTTCTTTTCACCATCTGTATCTTTGGGGTAAATGCCCAGTAGTGCAATTGCAGGGTCATAGGGTAGCTCTATTTTCAATTTTTTAAGGAATCTCCACACTGTTTTCCAAAGCAGCTGCACCAGCTTGCATTCCCACCAACAGTGTAAGAAGGTTCCCCTTTCTCCGCAGCCTCTCCAACACTTGTTGTTTCCTGACTTGCTAATTTTGGCCATTCTGACTGGTGGAAGGTGGTATCTCAGTGTGGTTTTGATTTGAATTTCCCTGATAGCTAGTGACGCTGACGTTCTTTGTTATCTATCCTTTTGCCATTCCTTATTTTCCAAAATGGAACAACCTAGTAGTCGAAAACATGTCATCATTAAAGTAGTTATTTTTCATTGAGCCATTACTGACTGAAGCTTGGAAATGTTTTCATCAATTAAACATATGATTGTAATGATATTTGCCATGCACAAAGAAAAATGGCTAAAATACCTGGGAGCATGCAGCACTTTGAAGGACTTACGCAGGATAAAGAGAGACTTTAGCGGCCGCAGCTCCAAAGAGCAGATCCAGGGCCAAAAGGGAGGGAGATCCAGAGAGAGAGATTTCAATGAACATAAGCAAATTTGATTTATAATTCAGGCTGGAAATTGTATTAATTGGCAAAGAAATCTGTTCCACCTCACATGCAGGCTTAAGAATAAAAGGAATGATGGGTGCCTGGGTGGCTCAGTGGGTTAAAGCCTCTGCCTTCAGCTCAGGTCATGATCTCAGGGTCCTGGGATCAAGGCCCGCATTGGGCTCTCTGCTCAGCAGGGAGCCTGCTTCCTCCTCTCTCTCTGCCTGCCTCTCTGCCTACCTGTGATCTCTCTCTGTCAAATAAATAAATAAAATCTTAAAAAAAAAAAAAGAATAAAAGGGATGGGTGTGCATCTCCCTAGAGACCTTCTCCAGCTACAGGACTTCACCCACAATGCTGTCCTTCAGTGTATGGTGTGTGGCCACACACCATCCCATGTGTATCTCAGGAATTCCTACAGTAAGTCTCTATGGAACCCATCAAGTTGGCTGAATTAAATCAAGAAGAGTTTGAGAAAAATGAGGGCTGCTGTCAATTCCAGCAAGATAATAAGTGCTTGGCACCTCTTTTGTAACCAGCAGGACTGGAGAGTTAGAGTACACACATGCGCACACGCACACACTTGCACCCACACACACCCTCGCACACACACGCACACACGCATGTGCACACCATCCCACCAGGACTCTGCGTAGAGCCCTTAATCAAATCTGTAAACAAGGAGTAACAGTAGACCTCTCACCAGTGCCTGAAGCCCCGACCTCTATAACACGGAAGTAACTTCCCACTAGAGTTTCGTTGTGAACGTTGAACCTGGTGACGTCCACGAAGCCACTTATGTCTGTGCTTCCAAACATGGCCCCGACATAGGTCTAACTCTGTGAGGCATTCGTCCATGTTCCCTACTTCATACCATTCCTCACCTTTTTCCTCCAACTCCTCCATCTCCCGCTGTCCTCTCTCTCTTCCGTTGGGTCATCTGGACCTCCACCCCACTTCAGGGCGGCTCCCCATGCCAGAATGGCAAGTAGATTCGCAGCTGGAGTGTCAGCTCTAACGATGGACCGGAGCACAGTGTGGAGTCAACGTCCCATCAGAATGTGGTGGAAAGATGTCACTGGCGGTCACATAAGAATCTTTGTCCGGTGACACTCATCAACTAGAATTTGTTCTGTTGTGGTCTCTGTTCAACTTCAAATGTGAGAGAAAACTCAAAGTAAGGAAAGGAAATGGTTACTCATGAAACTCTTTAGGAATTAAATAAAGAAAAAGGCTCGTGCAGTAATCTCGCTCTTGGTTCCAGAAAATTTGAATTTCTAAAGGATAAAAATAGGTATTATGTCTAATTTCACCTCATTTCTCTCCAAGGGATTCTCTCTCTAAGAATTTTATTTTAAGTGCTACTTTTTCTCAATGCCATCTTTAAAAGATATCTGGCTTTCTTAAGGCTCTTGCCAGCACCTATCAATGGGTAGGCATTACACAAAGCCCAGCTTGGCTGTCAGGGGTTACTGCTCAGTGAATGCCAGCTCAGAAGGAAAAAAAGAAAGATAGATTCTGATTTTTACAACGAAGAGAGAGTAGTAGGTTTCTGTTCTAGAAAGTGAACACTTTGGGAACATTTTAAAAATAAAAATCCCCATCCATGCCCTCACTTGCTTTTCTGTTCCCAACGAGGGAACGGAAACTCAGACTATGAGAAATAGAATCAAATTTTGAAATGATTTCTTATGAAATACCTTGGCTGCCCAGAGGCATGAATGGATATACTAGCTTAAATCATTTCTCAAAAATAACTCTTGCCCCTTTTTTTTTCCAGCTGTATGCTCTCTTTTATCATTTTATTTCAAATACTGGTTTTCTTTTAAAAGTGGCTTATTTATGTACACATGCACATACTTTTACGTAACCACCAATACTCGAGATTTTTAGTGTTTTGTTTTTCACTTCCTCTCTTTATAGTCTTAGTAGACAGAATGCTGTCTCTTTGCAAAGTGCCCATATCCCAACTCCTGAAACTCATGAGTATTTTACCTTATATGACAAGAGGGACTCACAGATATCATTACAATTAGGACCTTAAGATGGGATGATTCTCCTGGATTATCCAAGTGGGCCCCATTTAATCACTGGTGTCTATAGGAGAGGGAGGACCTTCATGGTGACCATGAAGCAGAAATCAGAAAGGAGAGAAGGTGCTGGCCCAGTTGGTTCTGAAGATGGAGAAGGAGACCACAAGCCTAGGCCACTGGGAGCTGTGGCCACTGGAAAAAACAAGGATGCAGGTTGCCCCCTAGAACCTCCAGAAGGAATGCAGCCCTGCACATTCATTTTAGACTTCTGACCTCCACTGTTAAGAGAATTAAATTTGTGTTGCTTTGAGCCACTGTTTGTAATAATTGGTTACAGAAACCATAAGGCAATAATGCACCCCCTCATAGGTCCCACCACCCATCCCCTAATAAAGTGTGTGCATTGTAGAATCACATTAGCTGTGGTATCTAGAAAGTCCCAACAACTCAAACAAGACGCAAGGGTATGTCTTGTTCAGTTAACAGTTGCTCTTGTTCAGTGGAGGTGTTCCAAGTGGGCAGGTGGCTGTCCTGGGTGTAGCTATTCAGGGGCTCCATGATGGAGGCTCTGCCATCTTCTCCATGTGGTTGCCAAGGTCACTCTCATCCCCGACATTCCAGCCAGCCAGAAGAGGAGAAGAGCAGAAGCCAAAGACCGCACAGCAGAAATGGTACATCATCAATTTTTGACATTCCATATGGGAGAGCCTAGTCAAGGAAACACACCCCGTTGCCCAGGGTGCTCAGGGGAACAAGATGAGGCTCTAAGAGCCAGTCCCCACCTGGACCTCCACATCCTAGCCACTAGTCATGTGTGCATTCCCCTCATCTGCTGTGGGCAACCCAGACCACCTTCTCCCAAGAAGACAGCCCAAAGTCACTCAGCTAGTGCACTCAAGGGATCCCTGGGCAATGCACTGTTCTATCCACTGGGTCTGATGCTCTGTAAATAACGAGATAATCACCAAGCCTCCCACACATACACCTAACAGATAATGCTAGAGCAGACACAGGATAAGCCCAGCAGAAAGTTTTCTTTAGAAAAGGAGGAAAGTGAAACCATGGCTCTCTCCAGTCCTTGGTCACAACGGATCACGCTGGGCAGGGACTGCAAAGCAGTTTCCACAGCAGAGGACGTTTCTGGTTCAGACCTCAGTTCTGGGAGGAAGTCCCTGGTTCAGTGTCCCCCCCAGCTCCTGGCTTGGCCTCTGGGAAGCCTTGTCCATTACCACCACGTGACCACCGCAGGGGAAGGGGGTCGTCAGGTGGCTGCAGATCTCACATCCACTGGACACTGGTGCAGGTTGGGTGCACCCAGTCTGTCTTGGGCTTGGGTTCTCACAGGTCCCTTAGCACCCAGCTCATCTCAGGCTGGGTATGTCCTACCCTTTGGTGATCTAATTCCCTCAGAATCTTTGTATCTATTACGTTCACTTTTAGCACTTCCGTATGCTTATTAAACTGAAAACAGTTTCTGAGATGTAGTTCATAAGCCTGTTGCAATTCTGTATTCTTCCCTTCCTGGCTCAACAGATGATCTTCTATCAACTTAATGGTGGGAGACTTGAGCTCGGATAAAATCGCAGGCTGCGGTGGAAAGGCAGCAGCCTTCTCTCTGTATAGTCAACTTTTCTGCAGAAGTAGAACCCTCCTTTTTTTCCAACCCTAGAGGGAAGCCATTGAGAGAAGTTGTGGTCAATGAACGTAGAAGCAATGGGCTTCCATTATAATATTATAGATCTTTGAATATTCTTCTCAACACTCATATAATCCTATACACATGTATTTATGATAAATACATATACATTAGGTAGTGAAGGGTTTGGTTATTACTTATCAAGTGGAGATCACATAGTAGAGAATTTTCTGAATCTTACTTTTTTTTAAAGATTTTATTTATTTGACAGAGAGAGAGAGATCACAAGTAGGCAGAGAGAGAGAGGAGGAGGAAGCAGGCTCCCTGCTGAGCAGGGAGTCCAATTCGGGACTCGATCCCGGGACCCTGAGATCATGACCTGAGCTGAAGGCAGAGGCTTAACCCACTGAGCCACCCAGGGACCCCTGAATCTTACTTTTGATACTCAACAATAGCGTGTAAGAAAACCCTCCAATTCACCTGCTATAATTCTCACTCTCTGTGTAACAGCTGCCTGATATTCCAAGTGATTGTCCTAGAATTATTCAATTTCCCAGATTGTGGGTCTTCATTTGGTCTTGCCACTATGAATAATGCAGCAGTAAATGTCCTCATACAAGTATTCCCATAAACTGACCCTTTTATTTTAATGGGATGGCATCTCATGAATGGAACCACTGAATTAAAGGGTTTATATATTTTCATCTTAACTATTTAACTATTGCCAATTTGTCTTCCAAAACAATTGTGATCTTTCCATTTCCACAAGCAATGCATGAAAGTGCTCTTACCCTTACCTCCATACCAGCAGTTTGCCATTTTTTCCTCTTCTGTTTAATGGCCAACTCCTTGATAGCTGAGAAATGCCCTTGCCTGGGGCTGTCACCTCACTGAGATTTTATTTTATTTTACATTTGGTTATGTTTTCAGACTATTCCCTTTGGATTTGCTTCTTTGTGAATTGCCTCTTTAAATCTCTTGCCCGTTTTTTGTTGGGTTATTTGCATCCTTCCTGACGATTAGTAAAAAGTCTCTACAGTATAGAGATTAAACCCCTGCAATGTCTATCCTATGTTTTTGTTCATTATTAAGTGTTCTTCATTTTTCTTTTCTGAAAAAAAATTTTCTAATTTCTTCATATTCTACATGTGAGTCTACCCACTATTATTTTATTTTTTCAAGGTTGCCAGATAAAACTCTCTGTCTCATCCCAGGATTGTAAATATACTCATTTATTTTTCTTGAAGTGTTTTAATGCTCTTTTTTATTTTTTATATTTAACATTTAATTTATTCAAATGTGATTTTCTACGATGGAAGATAAGAATCTTATATATTCTATTTATTGATATTTTCTTACAAAAAGATGGCCGACTGTGCCAGGACAGTGTATATTGAATGAATTAAAATGCTACCTTGCCATTTACTAAATGACACTAACTTGAAATGCTACTTTGTCATATATTAAATGCACACATATCTGAGACCTGTGTATAGATACACCAATCCCTTCCGCTGACCCAAAGCAGCTCCTAAAGGGACATGAGCTCCACAGCCTTCTAATTTGGCTAACTGGTGAGTCAAGTCCTCTCTCACGATTAGCCTTTGTCTTGAATATTCTCAGGAATTTATCTCTTCCATATAAACACTGGGGTTATTTTACCCAATTAAAACAAATTTAGAGAAATTTTCTGGAGTTACAGTATTTTAAATATCTGTTCTATTTAGTTGCTCTATTTCTTATGGTGTAGGAGTTATACAAATGTTGGACCTTTTTTGATAATACCGAATCTATCCTTTTCGTCCAATCCCATTAATCTATTTTTCCCCACTTTCTTTTCTCATTTTTATAAGCTTTGTCATTTATTCTTATTTCCATGATATCTATTTTGCCTTGGGTACTTTACTGTATGAAATGACTTTGCCCTTGTTCTCAAAAATTTCCCTGAGTTCTAGTTATCTCTGATTTTTTAAAAAATTGCTTTGTAAAATGTCCTTCCAGAGTTTCAATTCTTTATAGGGCTATTTTTCTGTTAAGATGCATCTTGGAATATTGTATGTCAAGTATCCTTTGCTTTGTGAATTCTTTGCTTTTTTGTTGTTGATTTTTTTTCCCCCTCTGCCAAGAAGTCTTAAATTTTATTTTTTTCTTATGGTATTTATTCCCCTATGGATGTAGATGCTTTGCTTTCATGATCCACATTCGTTTGAGTTGGATTTTACTGGACAAGTTCTTAACAGAAGTACTCAGCCCAGCTCACGGGCTGTTTCCCTTTGTAACATAAGAGACTACTTCAAGTGCTGCTGGGATGACAGGCAGTTTCCTTAATCTGGAGGTCTTTTTTGTCCATCATTCCAAACCTCTTTCTTCCCTCTCCCCTGTGATTCATGTCTTGACTTTCTCATTCTCAAACCTGCCTCTGGATGCTCCATCTAGGTGGAAGCCCTCTACCCCTGGGATGAATACCTGCTGTTTCTCTAGCCTCCTGGGAACACCCACATCATACTGGCTAGCTGGATTGGTCACGTGATTTCTGGTGGTTTTTTTTTTTCCTCCAAAACGTACTGATGTTTTGGAATTTGCAGACTTCCTCTACTTTACAGTTTTACTGAAAGGTATACACTTGAAGAGTTTGCAAACATTTTCCTCGTGGCCCTGCAGAGTTTTAGCAGGAGGGACATGAGATATAGATGCTCCCTTACCCCTCCCTACAAAACTAGTCTCAGTCATTTGGCTTTTCTTCTTTTTCAGATTCAGCATCCAAGACTGTACATTTCCCTCCTTTCTGAGCCTTAGTCATAGCACCACATTCTGATACACAGTTCTGCTGCTGTCATTCACTTCACAATTTTCTTTATTCTGATTTTATCATTATTCTGATTGTCATCATTATTCCTTATGTGGCCCTTGGAAGCCTCCTTTGGGGGCTTCTTAATTTCCAAACACACAGGAGATTTCTGGTTATATTTTTTTTATTGATTTCTAGCTTAATTATACTGTGGAAAGACAGCATGGACATTTCCATACTTTTGAAGATTCACTTTGACACAGTAAACAGCTAATAATTTATATTCAGTAGTTGCTGGATACAGTATTCTAAGAAGAAGCACTGGGTCAATATTTTCAATCATATTGTTCAAATATTCTACTTTTTTCCTGTATCTTCACTTGGAGTTTTTTTTTGTATACTTTTTGGTTCATGAGAAAATGACATTAAAATCTCTCAGGCTAACTGTGGCTTGACTTAATTCTCCTTATTGTTCTGATAACTTTTGATTTTATGTATCTGCCTCAAATTTTTAAATTGTTAATTATTGACAGACCTTTATCATTAGCTCTAATATGTCTTTTTGTCTTAAGTCTATTTGATCTGATACTAATATAGAAATATTTGCTTTCTTTCACTTAGAATTTTGCTGTTAAGTGTTTTCCCATCTTCTAACTTGAAAACTCTTTGTATTTTCTTTTTTTTTACTTTTTGAAAAAACTTTTATTTATTTACTTTGATAGAGAGTGTGCATATGCACCACACAGGGAAGGGGCAGAGGGAAAGAAAGGGAAAAGCTCAACCAGACTCCCACTGAGTGTGGAGCCCTGCACACGGAGCTCAATCTCATGACCCAGAGATCACGACCTGAGTCAATATTAAGAGTCAGATGCTTGCCCGACTGAGCCACCCAGGAGCCCTTCATCTTTTGTATTTTAAACAACATACAGCTAGATTTTTTTCTAATCCAGTATAATAATTTTTGTGCTTTATTGGGATCCTTTAGTTCATTTACATTTACTATAACTGATACATTTACACTTATACTTAATATCTTTATTGTGCTTTTTATTTCTCCTGACTTTTCTTATCCCCCACCTCTTTTTTTGGTCTTATTTGGACTGATTATTTTTTTCACTTTTTTTCCCTCTTCAAGAATGGAACATATAGGCTTTTTTTTTTTTTTTAAGATTTTATTTATTTGACAGAGAGAAACACAGCCAGAGAGGGAACACAAGCAGGGGGAGTGAGAGAGGGAGAAGCAGGCTTTCCGCCGAGCAGGGAGCCTGATGTGGGGCTCCATCCTGGGTCTCCGGGATCATGACCTGAGCTGAAGGCAGTTGCTCAACCAACTGAGCCACCCAGGCGCCCCGGAACATATAGGCTTTGTAACTGTTCTATTGGTGGATCCCTCATCATGTCCTGCCACCTTTGCAGAAACAAACAAACTTCTCCAAAGAAATCCTGTTATCCTGTTCCCCACAGACACAAGAATTTGTCACTAGAGCTGTTAACTAACCATCATTGCTCTTCCTGCTTGTCCTGCGGTAGGATGACCTTCCCCACCTCCCCCCACCCATGCTATGAATGTGGACATGGCCACGTGCCCTGCTTCGGCCAGCCAGAGATGAAGGTTACGTGTGTTTAACAACCAGTGAGTGATTCTCTGCCATTATGAACTTAGAAGGAAGTGTCAAATGGAAATTTCATTACCCGGAGTCCTTGCATGTTTATGATTCAACGAGTACCATACCAACCTGCATGAGGAGCGGTATTCAAGAGAAAAATAAAGCTTCAGCGTGTTCAGTCACAGACATTTTAGGGCTGCTTGTTCCTTGGGATGACCTACCCTAATCTGAAGGGTTCCATTCACCACTTTCTTATGTGTATTCTGGGATGGGCATTTAACTTGATCTTGCTTTTGGTAAACCCCAAAATATTATTTCACGCCATCAAGGTCTATTTAGATTGACACACATATTTACAACCATTCGTGATCTTTACTTCTATTGCGAAGGTTCAGGTATTTCCCTGAGGGTCACTTGTCTTTCTGCCTGAAACACATATTTTAGAATTCCTTTTAGTATGTGCCTTTTGTCTTTTTTAAATATTTATTTATTTATTTATTTATTTATTTATTTATTTATTTATTTGAGAGAGAGAGAGAAGCAGAGAGAGCACAAGCAGGGGAAGAGGCAGAGGGAGAGGGAGAGGAAGAAGCAGATTCCCCGCTCAGCATGGAGCCTGATGTGGGATTTGATCCCAGGACCTAGAGATCATGACCTGAGCCGAAGGCAGGTGCTTAAACATCTGAGCTACCCAGGCACCCCTTGTATGTGGCTTTGAGCAAACTCTCCTGCTTCTGGTTAAACTGAAAATATATTTCACACTTATTCTTGAAATAGATCTTCATTGATTTAATATGACATTTATTTCGTCGACATGACGATTTCTTTTTATTCATTGATACTGAATTTATGATGTGGTGTTTTTCATGAGTTCTGGAAATGCCTCCACTGTCTCTTCACTTACTGGCTTTGCTTAACAACGCCCCTCTCTCCTACCGGCACTTTGGCTGTAGTGGAAGTCACTTGACCTTCATATTTTTCAATGTCTCATTCACACTATCTATTCATATCAGGACATGTTCTTAATTGTCTCTTCAGTAGTATCCAAGCTCTTGTCAGATCTGTGCATTGACATTTTACTTACAATTATTACATATTTTCACTAATAGGCATTTTATTTGTCTCGTATTATATGTGCTTTGTTATTCTTTATAGTTTTGGGTTCTCTACATGTATTTTCAAGCTTGTCTTTTATTTCCTTAAATGTATTAAACATAAAAAAAAGAAAATGTATTAAGCATAAAGATTGTGTCTGGTACAGCTTGTACCTGAAATCTTTGTAACTATTCCTTCTGTATTTCTATCCACACACCATGCTGCCTTATTTCCTTATTTGCTTATGTGTTTGTTTTTATTGAAATTGTATTTGCGGCAAGTCTAAGGACGAAGGAAGATTTTTCCTGAAAGGATGCATGCATGTTTGTTCCTAGAAGGTGTTAGGAAGGTACTCCTTTGAACTAAATATTGGGCTTGAGATGACTTTTTAATCCACCCAGAAGGTTTGAAGCCAGGCAACACGTTGTGTGAAGGTGACTTGTGGAAACACCTCTCGGGGCTTGCTTCCCCCTTCTCCGCCAGCCAGACCCAGGTCACAAGCAGCGTTTCTCCCCGTGGCCCTCTGCGTGTTGTATAGCCCCTGTGCGTCTCTCGGTGCCCCTTGTCCTGAGGACTCCAGCTCTATAGGGAGGCTCTTCGCTGGGAGTCCCCGCCTTGGGTTGGCCCCAGGTCTCGAATCTCATGCTCATGTGCCTGTGCTCTGAGCCTTAAAAAGTCATAAATCTGAGATTTTTGGCTTCTTGACTTAGCAAATAACCCCTTAGCAAGAGCCAGTCTCAAAACCCCGGTTCCTCTGCTAGATTCATACAATCATCTAAACTTTGGCCAGAGGATTCCTTATTGATGCTACTTAATATTAAAATATTTTGACAAATATTTTATGCAATATATTTTGCTATTTTCAGTGGAAACATGTATTTCACTACCTAGCCTGCCATATTCCCAGAAACAGAAATCTGTCATTCAATTTAGGACAATCATCTATTAATTATCTTCTAATTGTTGGGAGTTACTCTAGGTGATCAGATGAATAACGCAATTCCTCTCTCAAGGACATCATGATTTTCTGGGGAGGTGGGCTTGGAGACAACAGAAAGCGAAAAGTGTCATAAACTGTCCCACTCTGCTTTTTGAGAAACATGAGACACTTGGAAGGGGTCACACACGTCAGGCAGCTCAGAGAAGACTTTCCGAAGAAAGTTCTGAAAAAAACCAGGATTCAGTTAGGCAGCAAAAGTGGGAAGCCAATAGTGGGTATTCAAAGGAAATAACAGGAAGGGTGCTTAAAGCTTGTAGGGGCAAGAGCTTACCTACTTGACTAACAGTCATTCAGGCAGGACCCTAGGCTAGAGCACGAGGGCAGACAGGGTGGGGAGAGACGACAGCGGGGAGGCCAACGGGCAGTACATTAGAGCATTGCCAAGGTTCTTGAGGAGAGTGACCATCTGTGGGCTGGGTTGGGTTGAAGACCTTCAAGCACCCGGGTCTGGGACATTAGATATCATTTGTCTCACTAACATGCTTTTGTTTTGCTGAGGGAGGCAGACACGCTGAGGTGGTTTGGAGAAGAATGTATCACAAAGGCGGGTGTCTTGGAGAAGATGTGCGAGATTCCAGCTACTGGAGAGGCTGGAGCAGACAGAAGGGCACGGGGGGAAGTGAGGGGTTGCAGTGGCCGCTGAAGGGGTATGAGCTTCGTGTGGAAGAGGGGGATATCTCAAAGGGCAGACTGGAAGAATGACTGCTTTAAGCCTGAGACAACGGTAGTCACTATAGTCTGTCCACAGAGCTGAGTTGTGATTGGCACGTTAGAGGCTTGCAGAAAGGAAGAGAATACCAAAAATAGAATTTTCTGGGCTCTAGACTCCAAAGGGACATAAGGGATGGGAGTGGGAAAACCCGGGCATGAACAGTCATGAATCTGGAAAGGCTTCTGAGCCATGTGGAGGGTT